>JAHWFP010067641.1:0-33469 GCA_023313725.1 Lithobius niger | reverse complement strand
CTAGAAAAGTTGGTCATGTTGTGTCGTCATTTTTTGTGGACCACCCTGCATTAGGCCTTAAAAATCGTAGCCAAAATTGCGCCTAATTTTGCCATTTGGCAGATTAAGCAAGAACTGTTAGTGATAAAAGTTGCTTGCAACAATGTAATATACAATGTCATTCTGCGGCAAGCTTTCGTCCTGATGCTTCCGCGGGTTATTGCCTCGGATTATACTCAGTCGGTTTAAGATCAAATTGTATTTATTGACGTGAATAAATGCTCTGCTCAACTGAGCGCCGATTTCAGGTTGGTGATTGCGGCATCTCGCGTCCTCATCGACCGTCTGCTCTCATCAACCTTACTCAACTTATCTCCGAATGCATGTCACGCCTGGTGGCGAACTCTCGCACGTAGTGAGTGGCGTTCAATGCCCACTGAGAACTCGCCACAAGCACCCCCTCCCCGAAATCGACCTCCGGGCGATGCAAAAGCAAGTATACTGGGAAAGACTTACATCAATAGTAAATCGATAAAAAAAAATGAACATGAAACATTCAAAACAGATAGTATACGCTTACATTGAAATGTGGTGTTTCAGCTTCTGCTCTCTTCGGCAAGTAATCCACTCCAGCGCGTACTGCTCTAATGAACCTATGCGGAGACCCAACCCAGCGTACATTTTAATTGCCCTATCGCGAACGACTGCAGGCAACAACGCGTTATCAACAAAGGTCCCCGGGTTACTAAGCAACGCTGCCCATGTGTAAATCGCAAGCCAAACAGAAATCGTCATCCACCCAAGTATACAACAAAAATTATCTCCCACAATACAATTAACAAAGAAGATAATCACTTAAACATTACGAGTGAACAGAAAATTTACGAGCAAACAGAGAAACTAATTTCGGCTCAAATAACTAACTTTAAGTTAAACTGTCAAAGAATCAGTGTCGAACAAACGAACACTGATCAAGGTTATCGCGCGGTTCGTGCGTAACAAGGCACCATTCAGATGGTAAGACTTTCGAGAAAGGGAAACTCGCGCTGCTGTCAGATTCTTGCTGGAAGATTCTACTCATTCTGTAACGCAGCGGTCTCCGAATCTGTCTCTTCGGTGGGTTAACCACCGTTGTAACCGCACCTCTGACACATGGAAAGGTAGGTCGTGTCTTCTGAGCAATACGTGTGCGTGAAGACGAGGGTTGGGTAACAACACTGCCATCTTCGTCAACATCTGACCACTCACTGTCATCATCACTGTGAATTTTCTGAAGCACTTTTGATCTCGGAATAAACTCTGGAGCATCAATGGAAAGTTTGTTAGATGCCGAAGCAACACTGGTATCAACGGAAAGTTTATCAACACCACTATCACTCGTTACACCAACGGAAAGTTTGTCAGCGGAGCTTTCTTGAAGAACACTGCGCACTCCATGTTTCACCATGATGGGAGCCGAAACATGAGAAATCGGTGTCATGCTGTAGACGTGGATCTGGTTACGCACATCGTTGGGATCAGTCGAACTCTGAAGACTGCAGAGGAACTGAGTCAGGCGCTTCACAACTCTGAAGGGTCCTTCGAATTCCGGTTTCCCATCATCGGCAATCCTCGTGAAAAATTTCACCTCTTCACCTATCCTGTAGTAGGGTAAACAGTCAAATTCGCGGTTCTTTTGCCAAACATACTTGTTGCCTCCCTGTAGCTTATCGGCTGGGTCGTCCGAAGGAATCGGAATGTCACCAGGGTAGACTTTCTGCACAGGCAAAGTCTTTGTACCACAGACAATGTCTTCGATGTCAGGGTGGAAAAAGGGTTTCTCTTCTTCCTCAAGGCGTCGTTCATCATCATATTCGTCCATCATGCTCACTGGGTCATAATACGGCTCTAGATCAACGACATTGACAGTCCGCATATCGTACAAGTTATCTATGTTCTGCACTACATAGTTGAGGTATCGCTTTCGTTGAAGAATGCGATACGGCGCAAGATAAACTGGAGCCAATTTCTTCGATATGCCTTTCGAAGCATCTGATTTGAAGTAAGCCTTCAATTTCACGAGCTTATTCACGGCGAAGTGGTAGTCTCTTCGTCTTGCGTCATAGGTGATCTTGCATTTCCTTGCAGCCTCTTGCAGGTGCGCTCTAGCAAGGTCTCTGGCATCATCAAGGCGACGTTGATGATCCTCTAAGCACGCATCAAAGGTCTGGTTGGGTTTCTGGGTCGGAAGACATACTAACTTCGAAACAGACCAAGGGTCTTGTCCATACACAAGAAAGAATGATGTGTTGCCAGTACTTGCATGCGGAATCGTTCGCAAGGCAACTTCTAAGTTGGGTAACAACGGTCCCCATGCGTTGTGTTTCATACCAACGTACGATCTTATGGCATTCTTCAGTGTACGATTAACTCTTTCTGTTGCGTTTGACTGGGCGTGGTACGCGCAGATCTTTCGTAATTCCATGTTAGTCAACTTCGCTAACTCCTCAATGAGCTTCGACACAAAAGCCGGGCCGTTGTCCGATATAAGTACCTGCGGTGGACCTCTGTTTCTGACGACTTCTTTGAACAGATGTACCGCTGCTGCCCTAGCTGTAGCATAGTGGGTGGGCCCAAACCATACCCACTTGGTAAAGTAATCAACTATTGAGAGTACGTAACGGTTCCCTTGGGTAGTGGCAGGCATGGGGCCAACAAAATTGATTCCCAAGTGCGACATTGGCGCCGTCGGTATCATTGGAACCATCTTCCCTTTCTTCGTCTGCTGGGTAGGCTTTGCTACTTGACATTGGTGGCAGGACCGAACGTAACGTTTCGTATCCCTGAACATTCCAGGCCAGAAAGCTATGGATCTCAGTCGCTCCATTGTTTTCGCAATGCCGAGGTTACCGGATTGAACAGCATCATGTTGTTCCGAGAGGAAAGAGTGACGAAGGGTACGGGGTACATAAATTCGTAGTCTGTCGAACTTTCTTCCCCTGTCCTTGAACGATTTGTTTTCATAATACACTACACCATCATGAATCTGAAAGTTCTTCTGTACATGGTCGAGTTTCTTGGCAGAGACATCCTTCTTGGTCTCCAAAGGTGATGTGAGAATCTTAGTTACGAGCGTGATTTCCGGGTTTTTCCGTTGTTCTGCACGCAACGAGTCTTTGCTGTCGACAGGTAGCTTCGGTTGCAGCCTGATTGTAAACATCGGCAAAGGTGCTCTAGACAAGGCGTCAGCCACTACGTTTGTTTTCCCAGGGCGATGACAAACTGTATAGTCGAACATTTGCAAACGCAAAGCCCAACGTGCAGTCCTTCCTGTGTTGTGCTTGTTACTCAAGGCCCATTTTAACGCTTCGCAATCGGTCAGCAGCGTAAAATGCGTTCCTTCAAGATAATATCACCAGCGGTCAATCGCTGTCACAGCTGCGAGAGCCTCTTTTTCGAAAGTCGTATAGTTACGCTGTCTGTCGCTAAGAGTTCTACTGTAGAATTCTATCGCACGTCGTACGCCGTTCTTCTCTTGCGTGAGCATCGCTCCGATGCCTTCATCACTTGCGTCTGTCTCGACTTGAAAAGGTTGCGAGTAGTCTGGTAACTGCAATGCATCCGAGTTGACAATTCTTGTCTTAATAGTCTGGAAGGCCTCTTCCGCTTCCGGTGACCACAGTAGCTTCTCAGTCTTTCTTATCAGGCGTGTCATCGGTCTGACTATGGTTGAGAAATTCCTGACAAATTTTCGAAAATAATTTGCCAAACCTATAAAACGTTGTAAACCTTTCACGTCTTTTGGTCGAGGGTAGTTCGTGACAGCAGCAATATGCTCTCCTTTTAGATGGATTCCTCTTGCTCCAACCGTGACTCCCAAGACTGTCATTATTGGTAGGCAAAAGTTACATTTTGACCGTTTCAATGTGAAACCGTGTTGCCTAAGTCTGCTGAAGATCTTATCGATGGCAGCAAGATGTTCTTCCCAGGAAGCAGTGGCTACAATTATGTCATCAACATAAAGTACACACACTGTCCCTATTAAGTCTCCGAGTACCTTGGTCAGGGTCCTCTGAAACACTGCTGAGGAGTTTTTCAAACCAAAAGGCAAACGTTTCCATCTCCAAGCGCCTTCACTACAAATGAAAGTCGTGCAGTCCCTTGATTCTTTCGCAATGGGTATCTGGTGAAAGCCAGAATGTCCGTCTAGCACTGACACATACGTTTTGCCTGCTAGGAATTCGAGCAACTCCTCTATGCGAGGCATAGGGTAGCTATCGTTCTCCAACTGATCATTCAACATGCGATAGTCCAAAATGGGACGGAAGTATCCATCAGTCTTCCTTTTCATGAAGAACAAACTTCCCCATTGACTCTCTGAAGGTTCAATCTTATCCTCCCTTTCCAGTTCTCGTATCATCTTCTGCATCTCGCGCCTCATCTGCGGCAATTGACGATGGTACTTGGCTACAAAAGGTTGAGGTTCTGACTTGAACTTGATACGGTGCTCTGTTAAGTTGGTCAAACCCGATCTTCCAGGGAAAATGTCTGCGTTCTTGTCCAACATCTCGTCGAGTTGCAAGAACTGTTGAGGTGTCATTACATTAAAATGTCCTTCTTCACCGCTGGATGATGTCGCAATCTTCCACATCGGTGTACTGTTACAGGATGCGCCTTTGCCCTTGCACCATTCTCTAAGTGGGAAAGGTGCGTTGAAGTTCGTATTGAAGTAGGCTCTTCTGTTAGCAACGTCGAGAACAAGGCCTAACTTCATCATGTAATCTGTTCCCAAGATACAATTATCGCCTAGGTCTTTGAAGATCACAAAGTCAATGGTCGTGTGACGTCCGTTGATCATCACTGTGAGGTTGACTTCTCCTAATGGTTTCAAGCCAGTCTCTCCACTCGTAAGTTGAAAAGGTGTGCCCTCGTACGGTCGCATGACTTCATTCGGTGCGATGACCTTGAACCAAGATTCTAACAAACCACTGCGCTTAGCATCTGAATCTAGACAGCAGGCGAAAGTCGAGCCTTTAATCATAGCATCAATGTAAGACAAATTCTCAATTGGCACCCTACGAGCTTAAAGCTCACCATTTTCGAGGGGCAATCACGTTGAATGTGACCCACTAAGTTACATTTTCTGCAAATCTTATCCCTTACCTAAACTTCATGAGGTAACCAACCCTTCCTTTTTGATTTAGGTATAACGTCCCTAGACAAAAAAGAGAAAAGCCCAGCATTCTGACTATCCGAAACGCCCTCGGAATGCGACTTATCCTGAATACATGTGTTCGGTTTAGCACTCTCACCAGAAATCACCTGAATTCTTTCCTGAGTCTGAACCTTACCTGCAGCACTTTAAGACAGTCCAACTGGAGCAGTATCGTTGGCATCAAGTTTTAACCCTGAGTTTAAACTAGGATTGGACACAGTCAATCGTGCACTTTGTCGTCCGCTAATCGGCTGTGCAGGGAAACCCTTATCACTAAAGCTAGCAGAAGTTTCATTTGAAGAAGGTGCATTCCTTAAAGAAGCATGCAAAACAGAATTAGACACAGGTAAATTCAATACAGAGTTCGTTGCAGAGTCCACACTCATACTGTGAGTTTGTTTACATTTGCGAGAAATTGCCTTCTCACGCGAAGGAAATTTATGCCATGAAGGTAGTTTGCGAATCGTGTCCTTCAAGCTCTGAAGCGTTTTTGGGTCTTTACCGGCAACAAAATCACGATCCTGAGATAGGCCTTCGAGAAACATTCATATGACACTCGCGTCATCAAGAGGCCGAGTTAGTTTACTACACTTGCTCAAAATCGCAGCCAAAAATTCAAGAGGTGTCTGATTGGCACGTTGTTGCATAGTTGCAATCTCAGCTAAAATAATGCCATCAGATTTATATTGCATAAAATCTTCACGAAAAACTAATTTAACGTCAGCCCAAGACAAAGTCAGGGTTGCATAAGCGTCCCACCACCCCTTGTACTTCCCTAAGAGCACTTGAAAGAAGAAAAGTATGTAGCTGTATACCTTCCAGCTGTATTTTACATACATAAACATCCATGCGGTCGATCCATTCCTCAAGCCTCGTTTCTGGGTTTAATTGCGGTGGAAGCATGTGAATCGTACTCAATGCCTGAGAAAAAGCTGCAGCCATGGACAATGGGGATGCATCATTTGCAGGAGCAACAGTAGAGGCTTGTGAAGACAGTACGACATTCGGTACAGGCGTAGTGACAGTTACAGCAGAAGAAACTGAATTTGAAATTGGTAATGTGGTCATAGATGGAGCCACATAGTTACTGGGTACAGTGCTGGTTGCATTTACCTGGTGACACTAACAATCAGTGTACTAATTGGTGTTCTCGCAACATTTGAAGTAACAATCATGATACTAGGACTAACACATGTACTAACAGTCGTTTGTGTCATCATAGATGGAGCCACACACTGGTGTAATACGCCTAACACACTACTAGGAGTATTGTTCGACCCAATCGACGAAATTGGTACAGAGACAGTCCCTGAGCCCTGTTGTGCAGTGCTCAACACATTCGCTGACACTAGGTTACTACTAGAACAAGAAGACATTTGTGTGTTCATAGATGGAGCTACACTTGACATGGGTGTAAGAGTCTGGGGTATACTAGAAGTATTGCTAATAGGAACACTACTATTAACAGTCAAATTCTGTGAGCAGCTAAAATTTTATAAACACTACTTTGAAAATCAGCTCTCATGTTGGAATGAGAAGCATTAATCTTCTCAGTAAAAGATTGTTGCAAAGTTTGAGCAATCTTATCCATTCTAGCATCAACAACCTTCTCATATGTTTGCAGTTGTTTCTTAACAGCACTCAGAAGTATCTAGCCTAACACCCTGGTTTTGCAGTTCAGAAGCAAATTTTTGCATTAATTGCTCCTGTTGCTTTAATTTATCAGTCAGCCTATCAACCTGCTGATTCACTGTAGGTACAACACAGTCTTGAACAGAAGAAGCACTATTTACATGATCGTTACTAGGAGGTGAAATTACGTTGTTATCAGATTCGTCATCACGCAATTCAGAGTGGTGCAAATCATTATTGCCGTCATCAACACTATCATTACCCGATTCTCGTGCTGGCCACATAACATCAGTTAATTTATTCAGTCCAAAAGCACTAGAAATCGGTGAAAGAAAGTCAAAATTCGCTGCTGTCGCATTTTCACTGGGGGCCGCCATTTTTTCTACAACGACGCCACCTATCGCCGCATCTGACAACATGAATGAATCTTCCATGCCGATGCACTCACTACCGATACTGGTTGACTACTTGCGTAACAGAAAGTAGTTCCCGAACCACATTTGAATTTCATAACAAAAAACACTGGAAACGACACTAATTTCCATGCAGCACCACTAATGCATTGCATAGTAACACTCTAATACGACATCCATTAAAGATAAAAAGTTGCAGACATAAATACTCAGAATCAAATTCGTATTTTTCAAAGAGTTGGCGTTGTCGATCGCAGACAAAGGAAAAAACATGGCGGATGTGCCAGTAAGCGAAGTCGCATCACTGAAAGCAAAGCGTCCGTATTCATACGCACTCAAGAATGACGGAAAACTCTTAAAATAATCACTAAAATTACTTAAACTGCGCAATTTCGATCAGGAAAGCCAACTCAGGTAAGTCATTTTTACAGTAAGTCATTCAGGTAAAAATCAGGTAAGTCATTTTTACAGTACATACCACAATAAATCATGCTGTCTTCTTCTCCAGGACAGTTTTGCAGAGTTTTAGTAAAAAGGTACGGCCAATTTACATCGGATTGAAGCAGAAAGTTCGTCAAAAGAAAAAACGATCACCATTAAGTTCCATACAACAGGGTTACTACCTGATTCGGTGCGCCACTTTGCGGCAAGCTTTCGTCCTGGTGCTTCCGCGGGTTATTGCCTCAGATTAAACTCAGTCGGTTTAAGATCAAATTGCATTTATTGACGTGAATGACGTCACCTGACTGCTGATTTCAGGTTGGTGATTGCGGCATCTCGCGTCCTCATCGACCGTCTGCTCTCATCAACCTTACTCAACTTATCTCCGAATGCATGTCACACCTGGTGGCAAACTCTCGCACGTAGCGAGTGGCGTTCAATGCCCACTGAGAACTCGCCACAATTCCCCAACATTTTTTATGGTTTTTGAGAAAAATGGATTTTAGGCCATTTTTGGTTAATTTAATGCTAAAAGACTTCTCAATTTGTCAACTTACAACTTTCAACAGCTGCTGCGTCGTTGCTAATTCAGGTGCATGGCTCCAATTAGATTCCATTTGAAAGGTGGAAGTGTATTTGTTGCAACAAGGATCGTTGAAAGGGTCTGTGACTGTTAGGAACGAGCTATGCCCATTTTACTAGGGGCTGGTATTACAGTCACCGTTGGATTTTTCGCTATTTTCCACTTTCAACTTCTGTTGACGTGTCTAATGGAGGTAGATGACTCCAATTACAGGACTCGGATCAGTAACATTGTGATAAAGTTCTGTGCTGCGGCATGATTGGAGAGGATCCGCGGACTCCAAACATCAAAAACCTCGGGGGAAAACGACAATTTTAACTTGACTAAAATTATTTTTTACTATTCTAAAATACTTACCTCTAGTATGTGCTAAAATCGTTTTCGATTTGCTTTTCTACCCGATTTTTTAAACCCCTTAAAAGTTTAAAACACCTGCAACACTTGCAATGCAATGAGGTTAGCCTATCTGCCACTTGGTGCGCAATAATCGTTGCCTCCAACAAGCCAGCGCCAGCCCAACAATGACACTTCGTTTTCCGGAACCCACAACTCGACACTACCAGGGTTCGGCGAAGCGGGGAGGCTGGGCGGGTTTTACTAGAGGTAAGTATTTTAGGATAGTAAAAACTAATTTTAATCAAGTTAAAATTGTCGTTTCTTACTATCTCTAAAATACTAACCTCTAGTATGTACTGAATTTGTCCAATAGGACGGTGGGATAGCACGAACCCTGCTAACTCTCGTTGCATTGCACTCCACACTAACAATACAGTACACATCACACTTTAAATACTGTCAGCAACGAACCTTTACCCATCTCAACACTTGTCTCGGGCGAGGTCCTCAGCCATAGACTGCGATCCACCACTGGTATTGCCACCGGGCAACAGTGATGACAACTGTCCATCTTTCCACTGTGTACCGTCCACTGTGTACAAGGTGCATATGCCCACAATTTCTTCACCAGGAAAAAGTTCATGTGGGCCAACCCCTTAACACTTCTCGTGTCGGGTTGGAATCTCTCCAGTATGCACTTTAACAGGAAGCTTTCCACCATTGCAACACCAAACACTGCCTCGTGACGTGTCACCTGAGCTTCACTGCCTTTGCCCACCTTTTCTCTCCCATTTGGAGAAAGTTCCAGCGGGCAAGACGACACTGCAACACTCCTTGTGTTGTGTCATCTCCTTTCCACTGTGTACACAAACTTGACTCACTCCCCAACAACACTTCCAGCCGCCAAATGGGGATGCTCCAGACCACTTCCACTCGCCGCATCTGTATCATGAAGATAATGGGCGATGAAGGTTCTTGTTGGTCCAAGAGCAGGCAGCAACCACATCATTAAGCGGGGTGCCAGACGCGAAGGCCCAAGACGCAGCCAAAGCCCTCAACGCATGGGCCCCTCATATTTGCAGGGATGTCCAGATGGTCCAGTCCGTGCTCATACGCTCGCTTGATGACCTCACAAATCCATTTCCCTATCTTCGCTGGTGACGGTAAGGGAAGGACACCTCCAGATGCTCGATCCCAATGCAAAAACTGCGGAGTGAGTGTAGATCCTGCTCGTCCCGACCGTCCAGACTGCTCCTTCAAATTGGTCCTAAGAAAAGGTGGAGAGCCTGGACCGAGCCTTGGGTCCACTCCTTACCCCCTGGATCAACCACTGGCTTCAATTCCTTAATCACCAAAGGCATGGGGGGCCACATCTGGACTTTGATTCTTCACACGAAATTCAGCTGGAAAAACCAACGACACAGATGACCAGTCTCGAGCAAAACGGATATTCTTGCCGTCTCTCACCAAAGCAGCTAGCTCACTCTGCCGACCTGCCGAAGCCAGAGCCACCAGAGTCCTCTGTGACAGTCGAAGCAACAGAGCTGAGCAAAGAGGTCCGTAAGGCGCCAACTCCAGACCGGCCAACACCAAGGGCAAGTTCCATTTGGGGAACAAGTGTAAGGCCTCGGTGTTGCATTCACAAACGGCCGGACCTGGCGTGAAACATGTTCACTGGCCACAAGCTTCTTATTGCTTAGGAACGGCAAAACAGAGTTGATGGCCGACCTGTACCCCTTGATGGCAGTCGGGGACAAGCCCTTGGTGAAAGGTTCTTTCAAGTGGGACGACAAAGAGGCTTCGGTAGGGTCCGTTGGATCACATCCCTTCTTCTGGCACCAGAAACGCTAAACCTTCCACCGGGCCACACTGTTCTTCCTCGTCAACGAATGGAGGCAACCCTACATCCACTCTGAGGCTTCGGTGGTAAAACCCTCTCCTTCCAAATTCCTTACCACAGTCTCCACCCGTGAAGATGAAGCATAGCGGGACAAGGGTGGGTCGCTGCACCTCCGTACTGGGTCAGGATGGAGTCCGAGAGGGGTAGAGGAAGTGGGTCCTCCTTCGACAGTTCCACTAAGTCAGGAAACCATGACGCAGCTGGTCAGAGTGGTGCCATCAAAATGTATTCTCCCGGGGACTTGCGAAGATTGTTCCAACACGCTTGCAGAAGCGAGAACGGGGGGAAACAGGTAGCTGATAGGCCTGCTTAGTCGATGGAAAGAGCGTCCGTGGCCCACAGTCCGGAAACGGCGAGACAAAGTGTGGGAGTTGGCAGTTGTAGCATGTCGCAAACAGGCCCACCCAGGGCTTTCCCCACGTCAACAATAAGCTCTGGCACAGGCTGGGATCGAACTTTCATTCCGTTGTGGGAGTTCTCTGACGTGAAACTCGTCTGCTAGATTATGGAGTTTCCCTGTTACATGATGAAGATGCAGGTCGAGGTGCAGGGCTTCGTGCAGTCGAAACAGCATGGAGGTCTCTTTCAACATCAACCAAGAACGAGTCCCTCCTCTAATCATGACGTAAGCCACCGCCGTCGTGTTGTCCGTCATGGCCATCCCCACCTATCACCGTCTTCCACGCAAAACTCCTTCCCAGGCCTGCACCGCCAGACGTTTTGCTCGCTTCTCCAGAACGATGATGTGTAACTGGCACTCCTCATCTGACCACACTCCCGCCGTCATGAGACCCAGCCTGTGGAGGACGCGTCCGTGAAGAGAAGTCCAAACGGCGTAGGGTGGTGAATCGGCACTCCCCGGCAGGTGTGGAGGGGGTCGCCCCACCAATGAATGGTATCCACCTGCAAACTGTCCCGCGAAAACACGTGCCACCAGGACGACGAGATTACCACTCCTGGTTCCTGAACCAATGCAGCGGCCTGACCTTCTATTCCCCGAAAGGAACCAGCTCAGCGCAGGAATCGATGACACCTCTTACCGACGTCAGGTCCACGGACGTAATCTCAGTGGCCAGCTGTAACCTTTCTATCCGATCCTGTTACTTCTCTACCTGTTCCTGCGATGGCCAAACCGTGAACTCGTCCGCATCGAACAGAGCGCTGAGGAACACAAACTGCTGGCACGGCACCAGCCTGGACTTTTCCAGCTGGAGACTTTGACCCAGAGTCTTGAAGACACCTGTCCAATTGCCACCTGAGTACTTCCTCCGACTGATGGCGGAGCAACCAATCGCCGATGTAGGCATGGGCTTCAATGTCCAGATGATGTAGAAACCCCCAACCCAAGCAAAGCACTGCCGCAAAGACATGAGATCCGGTTGCAATCCCAAAGGTAAGGACATAGAACTGGAACGATTGACCTCCTACAAAGAGGCAAAACAGATGCCGTATCCCCTGGTGCAACGGAAGATGCATGCAACAGAACATGCATTGTCCTCGAAGTAGATGGCAATCACAAAAACGGTTGGCTGCATCGCTTCTCTGACCGACCGAATCGTCTCCGAATCGTAACGCTGCTTCTCTAGATGTTGGTTCAGCTTTCTGAAGCTGAACTCAGCGCTGGGCCAGACACAAATAGCGGCGAATGGCCTCTGCCTACAGTGGAGAGAGTAAACAAATGATGGAGTTCTTTACGGTGAAAAATTACAATTTTCCTAGACTTTATGTCCAACTTGATTAACACTTATCTTCACCAAGTTAAGATATTAGATCTTTTAAAACTCGATCTCACAATATCTTGCGAATTTTCGACAGCTTTAGCAAGTTTGGTGGTATCACTGCTTCACATCTGTCTTCCTCGGGCACTAAGTTTCAGTCCGTTTTCCGTCTCCAACTACGTCTTCATTTTGTGTTTTGAAAAACAGCGCCTTCCGTAGCCTCTCGTATTTACGATGTTGCTTGTTCCAATGCGTTTCTAGGTGAGCGCTAACCTCTCTGCTTATTAAATGGCTAATGGTGGGATTTGATGGCCCTTGTAAATTCATTAACTTCTTGTGCTTTCTGGTGTGCTCAACAATAGCGAGGGACTCTAGTCCTCGTAGATGTGCGTCACTTCTGTTGTTAGAAATTAGGAGCGTCTCGGTATTTTTCCAGTCAATTGGATGCTTCGTCTCCATGCAGTGGGTGGCTATGCTGCTGGTTTCAACTTTGTTTCGTACGTCCGCATGGTGTTGTTTTACTCTCGTATGGATCCCTTTTCTGGTCTCTCCTATATATGTTGCTTCACACCCACCACATGGGATCCTATACACTCCTTCTCTCGTATTAGGGACTTCCTTCAGCATTCCCTCAATGTCTTCTGGTTCACATTCTTGGAGCTGTGCTTGTCGATTTCTCGAATTCCTGTTGTTGCAGTCTCTTTCATTTTGTTTTCGGCCCATCAGCTGTTCCTTCAGTTTCTTTCCATTCTTTAGGTAAGTGTTAATTCCACGCGCTCTCAGGACTCGCTGTATGCCACTGCTGACTCCTTTCAGGTACGTTATTCCTACTCTCATTGGTGTTTCTATTTCCTTCACTGATCTTTCATCTTCCTTGCACTGTCGTCGTCTCGCTTTGCTAACTCCAATTGCTTCCTTCATCAATTTATTCAGGAGCCCCGGTGGGTAGTCTAGCTCAATGAATTTTCCTTTTTGCTCACGTAGATGTGGCCATGCTTCTTCTAGGGTGTAGGATCTCTGAACAACTCGCACAAATTCGTTCTTGGCGATTGCCTTGAGTTGGTGCACTGGATGTCCTGAATTAAAGGTTATCCCTCGTCGTGTAGCTGTTGGTTTTGAGTACGGCTGGTAATGAATTCTGCGAATTCTGCCTTCCTTCGTCCTCGTCAGCCGGACATCCAAAAAGGGAAGAGAATTCCCCTGCTCGAGTTCAACAGTGAACTGAATGTCCCTGTGCCAGCTGTTGACCAACTCGAGGATCTTTTGGACGTCTTGTCGTTTCATAATTGCAATCACGTCATCCACAAATCTCTTCCACAATTTCAACCGCTTTTTGCTCAGGATCCACTCGTCTAGGTGCTGGAGCACCATTTCGGCAATTGCTGGCGAGCACGAGTACCCCATCGGTGCTCCTTTCTTTTGTCTGTAGGTAACTCCATTAAACTGTACGTAAACGGATGCTAAGATCACATTCAGTATGGCTCGATCTTCTTCATACACTTCAGATGTGACATCCACTCTTTTTGCAGATTTCTCTAACATTTCCACGATTAACCTGTGTGACAGGCTCGGAAAAAGCTTCATCACATCGAGCGACACCAAAATGTCGTCTTCCTCCATCTCAACATCTCTCAAGCTCTCCAGCAGGTCTGCCGTGTGTTTCAGCCGATTTTCGTTTTTGACATATTTCTTTAGTCGGTCTGTGAGCTCCCAGTCTAGTTTTGGGGTCATTCCTCCTTTTGCTGACGTGATGAGTCAAAGTGGAAGTCCTTCCTTATGCACTTTTAACTTAAGAGAGCAGCTGGGGCAGCCGTTGTGGTCTCTTTGGCAGAAGCGTTTCATATTTTTCCTCATCGATGTGCCCTTCGTTCCATAGGCGCTCCAAATAAACTTAAAGTTAATGATCGGCCCGTTTCCAAAGTCTTCTCCTAAATTAACGTACATCCCCGATGACTGGATGTCATCTGTCACCTTAGCATGATGTTCTGCAGCATCCATCACAACAGTTAGGTTAGCTTTATCTGCTTTACAAATTACCAGCTGGGAATTATTTCTCAATCCTCGCAAGGCTTTCAATTCTTCCATGGTACTGTTGGGGGTTATATTTGGCTTCTTTTTAATTGCCAATTGTTGGAGTTTGTGACGTGTATTAGGGTCCCAGGTGAACTTTTCAACTGCCAATTGGATGTCAATCAAAAGATTGGCGATCACATTCACATCCTTTCTAGGTGGGACTGGAATGAATTTTAAATCCCGATTCAAAATGCTTTCTTCCACTTCAGAAAGTTCAACTTTCGAAATATTTAGGACATACTGCACCACGTTTTCGTTGCTTCCACTTTTCTCCTTCTCCCTTGCTTCGAGTGCTTTTTCATATGTCAGTTTGTGGCACCCCAGTGCTTCCAGCTTTCTGTGATGGTGTTTTTCCAGCTGTTTCCCTCCATTCTCAACTTTCTTAGAAATAATCCACTTTAATTTCTCCCACATGTCAACTTTCAGGTGTTTTTGAAGCTTTTCTTCCAACATTTTTCGATTCGTTTTCAGTTGCGTCAGAGTCCGAAGACAATCGCCGATTCGCGCTACTAGAAACCGCATGCTTGTGTGCGCTGCGATGGCGCGACCGCGCACACCTCCTGCTTTCAGGACATCCAGTGCACCAACTCAAGACAATCGCCAAGAAGGAATTTGTGCGAGTTGTTCAGAGATCCTACACCCTAGAAGAAGCATGGCCACATCTACGTGAGCAAAAAGGAAAATTCATTGAGCTAGACTACCCACCGGGGCTCCTGAATAAATTGATGAAGGAAGCAATTGGAGTTAGCAAAGCGAGACGACGACAGTGCAAGGAAGATGAAAGATCAGTGAAGGAAATAGAAACACCAATGAGAGTAGGAATAACGTACCTGAAAGGAGTCAGCAGTGGCATACAGCGAGTCCTGAGAGCGCGTGGAATTAACACTTACCTAAAGAATGGAAAGAAACTGAAGGAACAGCTGATGGGCCGAAAACAAAATGAAAGAGACTGCAACAACAGGAATTCGAGAAATCGACAAGCACAGCTCCAAGATGTAAGGAAGATCGTAATTCATCACTCAAGCAAGCCCCCCCCCCCCCTCGGTGTGGGAAGGCTTTGGTTATTTCCTAAATTCAGGTTCGTTACTTGCCTGTAACAGATTAGCCTGTTTTTAAATGTTCTTCTGTTTAGCTACTATTTCTCCAGGAACTACGATCTTCCTTGTATGACGTATCGGCAGAAATATGGGTAGGCTACTCAGTTCAGTAGTCCGTTGTGGCTGCTGGTTTATTAAAATAAATAAAAATACCATTTATTTATTTTGTGCTAATTTAACTTGGATCCCACTTGTTAAAATGCATGCCAAGAAAAGTTACGTGGATCCTTTTTTTCGTAAAAGTTGCATCCGGCTTTTACAAGCCCTGAGACGTGATTTTCTGTAAAACCCTTCGAATTTACTTTATGTTTATTTAGGTAAATGTCGGATTCGTTTGGATACAAACATGTAACCTCTGTTGTTGACATGTAACCTTCCACTCGAGAAAAATGTAAATATTCTTAAATATTGTCCTTTGAAAAGAAGATCGACCTTGTGTCGGCCGTTTTTACGAATTGCATTTGTGACCATAGAAATGTATTTCAGCTTGGAGCCAGAAAACTGCAAGTACAAATGCGGTTGGAACCAATCTCGAAAGCTTTTAGTTTGGGCATTAAATAAAATTCTAGTTAGTTTAAAATATAAATTGGTATTTTAATCTAGGTTAAACTTATAGTTTAGTGCATCGTTATTTGACACGGTCCACGTAACGTAATGGCAAGAGTGCTCGCACTCGTAGGCTAGTAACAACTGTTAGCTAGTGCCAATGGCGAATTTTAGATTTGCGTGTGAACTCACTTAAAGTTGGAATTTTTCATTTATCGAGCTTTAGTCCTATAGCTATTAACTCGTAGTATTGCATAGCATTATTATTTTAAAAATAAAAATAAATTAATGTCAGCACATTTCAGCTTGAAATTAGTATAGCTGTACCTATGATCGTCAAACCTGAACCAGATCCAAGACAGCCGTTTTTGGCCAATCACAGAGCACGAGCTAGGCCAATGGGATGCTCGCGTGCTTGGATGCTCTTTTCTCAGTCTTGAAAAAAGCGCGGGCGTTTGAACGACGCCTTTTTCCGGAAGTCAAGTTGCCGATCGCTGGAAGTTTTAGGACAGCATCATGTACCAAGCCAATAATCGCCTTAGGCACAAACGCCTCAAGGCAGTCGTCGAATTGGAATGCAGTTTATGAAATTGAGTTAGGTTTTCAACAAATGAGAAGCCTTGAGCGCTCCTGTTCGTCCGCGTGAAGGCCCTGTATGTCTGTATTTAAGGAAACAGACGTTTGTAATCTTGGTCCCAAAACCACTGCAGATCGGCGGGACGCTATGCCTTTCCTAGAGTAGGCGCGCGCTTAGCCGAGTAGCGGATAAGCTGAAGATGAAGAAGTCGCGGTAGTACCATGACTTGGTAAGCTTCAGCTTTGTAAAGTACTTAAACTAAAATGTAGTCTAAAGATACTTTAGCTAATAAGATCTTAGGGGGAAGGGATCCTAAAATGATTTAGACCCCAAGAAGATTAATAACAATTAGTCCTAGCTCTTAAGCCCAACATTTCTTAGCCTACGCAATGAATGAGGACAAGCTAGTGTGAGGTCCACGGGTTCCTAAAATCCTTGGTAATTTATTAATTTTCTTCCCGACCCAAAGTCGTACAGGGAAGAAGAATTAATATAATATTTTTTTGATTTTATTCAAAATCATAACTTAACTTGTTTCATCGCAAAATGCCTGAAAATTGAGTTAAACTATTTTTAACTGGTTCCAGCCGTAAGTTGTGCACCCAACCGAAAGTTGTTTACCTTCAACATTAAATAGTTAACCTGTAACTTGTTGTGATATCTGCCATAAATAAATGTGCATATGTTTGAAATCGACTTCTTTTATTCTGACTTCTGCATGAATAAATTAAGTACGTTTAAATCATAACAGAGTTAAGGTTAGGTCTCATTCGCGAATGAGTGGTGGCAGTTCTACCAGGATCGTCGAGAGGAAGGAGAATACTGCCAGTTAGGAAAAATGTTACGGCCCCCCCTAGGGACTTTAGCTAGGCTCCGTAATAAAGAATGTGAACCAGAAGACATTGAGGGAATGCTGAAGGAAGTCCCTAATACGAGCGAAGGAGTGTATAGGGTCCCATGTGGTGGGTGTGAAGCAACATATATAGGAGAGACCAGAAAGGGATCCATACGAGAGTAAAACAACACCATGCGGACGTACGAAACAAAGTTGAAACCAGCAGCATAGCCACCCATGCATGGAGACGAAGCATCCGATTGACTGGAAAAATACCGAGACGCTCCTAATTTCTAACAACAGAAGTGACGCACTTCTACGAGGACTAGAGTCCCTCGCTACTGTTGAGCCCACCAGAAAGCACAAGAAGTTAATGAATTTACAAGGGCCATCAAATCCCACCATTAGCCATTTAATAAGCAGAGAGGTTAGCGCTCACCTAGAAACGCATTGGAACAAGCAACATCGTAAATACGAGAGGCTACGGAAGGCACCGTTTTTCAAAACACAAAATGAAGACGTAGTTGGAGACGGAGAACGGACTGAAACTTAGTGCCCGAGAAATACAGATGTGAAGCAGTTATACCACCAAACTTGCTAAAGCTGTCGAAAATTCGCAAGATATTGTGAGATCGAGTTTTAAAAGATCTAATATCTTAACTTGGTGAAGATGAGTGTTAATCAAGTTGGACATCAAAGTCTCGGAAAATAGTGGAGAGAGTGAACACGCCGTCGGTGATGAGCTCCCAATTGTCCACATGGCGACGAAACCTTTCCCCCACCTGCTAGAGAAGAGGAGGAAGGTGAGGGGGGGGGGGGAGACATCCATACCTGCTCTTGGGGACGACGACCCCGAGACGCACCCCTTCCACGTTGTGAGAATCCACGGAAACGTCCCCTGCCTTAAAAAGGGTAAAAAGGGGGTGACCCCTGGAACGTGCTGCTGTGACGTGGAGAAGTCTGTGCAACGTGCATCGTGGAATACGCTTGCAGGCATGAACCTGAGAACAAGGGAGGACGTGTTCTCTGCTCAAGTCGCCAAATGAAAAAAGCCCCAAAAAATAGAAGTATGGAATGCATAGAGAAAACTGCTATGTTCCGAGAAGAAAACACTAGCCTAACCTAGATTGATAAAGTTTTTATTGAAATCTACGCTCAACCCCAAACTCAAAATGCCCTTCAATGTTAGCAAATTTTCAATCCCATGGAAGAGGATCGACGTTCTAACGTTTCCAAACCTAGATGTTAAACGAAAACCACCATTACCTCCCAGAACAACGTCTGGGCCTCAGACAAGAATGAAAAACCCCCCACCCGAGCAATGCTGCCGTGGCTAGGAAAGTATGGGGGGGGGGGGGGGGCATACTCGTTGCAAATAGACAAAAAAGTTGACCTGACATTGCAAAAGTGGTCAACTGTTTTCCAAGTTAGCCGACACTCGACATCTTTATAAGACAAGACCCGAATTTAATTTCAACTCAAAGAGATGAACCGAGTTTCCATTCACAATGAGTAAATGGTTCCAACCCAGCCACACGCCAGGAGCGAGGTGGGGGAGGGAGAGAAGGAGCGTCCTGGTCAACCTGCGACAGAATCTTGCATCTTTGGAGTCGAGAAACAGAACAGCAGAAAACATAGCCAGCAAAAGGCAACAAAAGGGTTCGTTCTGCAGATCCCTGATTTCTATTCCAAAAATCCAAACGATTTACTAATAGACCTCACACTGCACAACAAAAGCTGTAGCGCAAACATCGTTAAATGCCCTAATGCAGCCACTGACCCTCATACAAAATAGTGTCAGTAACAAGCAAGGAATTTAAAATTAAAAAATTAAAAATTCCTTAACAAAACTAAAGGCAAGGAATTAACAAGCCATGAATTAACCAGCAAGAAATTTAAATTAAAAAAATTAAAAATCCTTAACGAAATAAAAAGAAATGCAAGATTCAGAAAGTGTTTTCGATGCAGTGACCGCTTGGTCAACTGGAAGAAACACCGTAAAAACTGCACGACACGGCCAATGTGAAGAACCAGACACGGCCATGCAACGGCCTGTCAACTCCCAATGACGATGGCTGGCCACAGCCCGTGACGAGAGCCGTTAAGCGCAACCAGAAATCGGCCAAGTACTAACAAAGTTGCGATGTGAAACCACACGTGGCTAACAAGGAATGCTGACGAACTGTGAAGTTTGCACCGATGTTTAGCACCCTTGTAGGTCTGACAACTTGCACATTTCACCCAGGCGTGGTGTTTGCCACGCCCCGACTGTGGGTCCTTGTTCCCTCTTTGGGTACACAACATAGTGGCTGAGACTAGTTTTTATTTTGGCGCTCAGTTTGAGCACTTTTTCAAATGGATGTGGAGACCAAAGTATGGCGAATTTTCAGGTGTTGTTTTCGCAGGATGACAGATAAAGTTCGGGTTTATTAAATGCTGCAAACCAGAGTCGATTTGGTCCATTTTTCTTAGAGTTGGAGAATTTTAAAGTTGCAGGTGAAAAATAGGCCTAGCGCTCGTGAGCGCTAAGAAAAAAAAGAGTCCCCGAGTTTTTGATTTTTGGTGTCGGTTCGCCTAACCAATCTTTACACGCCCCCAAACGGGAGTTTTATTCGGGGTTCCTGTTGAACTCCAAATAAAAGCCTACAACAAATGATTAGTGCACACAGGTATGACACAATAAAAGTTGCCAAGCCATGTAACTAAAATATGCAAAGAAACACTCTTTATTCACGCAATCAAACAACATAGAAAGTGTCGACTTCTATAAAGTTTGTCGTATTGCCATTTACTTTCAAAATGTGCGAAAAAAAAATGTTTTGAGCTACTTGTTCCTAGCTCCGGATCAACAAGTTAAAAAGACCACTAATTTTACGTTAAAATAAAATTGCTAAGTTTACTTCTCGTTTTTGTGATTTTGGCGCAAAGTTAATTTAACGCAAAATTTACAAGGTTAAAAACACTAGTTTTACAGAAATAAACTTTTTACGTGGTGCGCGCTGCCTGTGCAGGAATATCGTAGACACCGTTGGATTATTTGAGCCAAATAAAAATACCGGTTATGTTTTTGTAACTGTTAACGGTTAAATGACATAATCGCAACATTTAATGCTCTAACTCGTCCGCCGCTCACAGAATACTGTTTTTATTTTCTTGGAAAGCATCGAAAAAAAACCACGAGGCGCACTCCTCAAGACCTAGCTTGCGATAAGGATCGGATTAGAGGGTACTATAAGCGCATGCGCAACTATAAGCTCTATTTAAAGTTAACAATTACCACTGGACTGATTTAAGGTATATCAGAAAATTGTTTACATATGAAATTTTAAACACAGAAGGGTTTTGAGGTAGACCCCATACCTTACACATATAGTACAACGCTGGGAGGTTTTATGGCTTATATCCAACAACCTTTTAATGACAGAGTTAACCTTTTGCCCTCAGAGGTGAGACAGACGGCTGTTTTTAAAGAAAGCCATTTCGTAGAAAACTTCAAGAGGAGATAGCCAGGGACCACTAAACTCCCGTAGAATGTTCCTAATGAACATTTAAACGTATCGTATAATCTCTGTAAATATCCTTCCACACAGGAAGGCGTTGATAGTGACAGGGAGAATAACATTGGCACTTAAAATTTAGGTGTAAAGTCCGAAACGGGAAAGCTAACTAACAGTTTCTTTGAGTGAGGTTGCCCTGACAACGTACCTTTTAACAATTAAAGAAAATTTATTAAAAAAAAATGCAGAGCAAATTTTGGCTCCACCACTTGTTTAGCTTTTACAAATAAAAAGTCAACTGTTGTTTTTAAGTTAAACAAAATACCTACTCATGGTATCTGCATTTGTATGTGACTTTCCAGGTTTGTACTTGACCTCATAGTCATAGTCTTGAAGAGTAAGACTCCAACGCAACAATCTGGGATTTTTGCCAGACATTTGTTTCAGCCAGTGAAGTGGATTGTGGTCCGATTCGATGAGAAACTTGGTACCATAAATGTAGGGACGAAGTTTCGCAACGGCCCAGACAAGACAAGCACATTCCTTCTCTGTAGTTCCAAAATTTTGTTCCGTTGCTGTCAATTTGTGTGAAGCAATAAAGACAGGGGTGTTCCTCACCATCGAACACTTGGGACAAAATAACGCCCATACCTCGTTCAGAACAGTCGCACTGTAAAATGAACGTTTGACTAAAGTCGGGAGCTCTCAGGACTGGAAATGTCACTAGAGCTTGTTTCAAAGAATCAAAAGCTGTTTGTTTTGATTCATCCCACAAAACGGGATCTGGTGCTTTCTTTTTCAAGGAGTCTGTAAGACAAGCACAGATTTCAGAGTAGTGATTAATGTACCTTTAATAGTACCTTACTAAGCCAAGGAAAGAACGGACATCCTTCTTAGTTCGTGGCCTAGCGAATTTTGGCACAGCCAAAACTTTCACTTCAGAAGGAGTTCGAGAACCTCCACTAACTTCATGGCCAAGAAAGGTGGCTTTGCTGCAAGCAACCTGCGGCTTACTGGCATTGACCGTGAGCTTGGCTTTCTTGACAGCAGAAAGGAAATTAAAGACATGATCGAGATGTTGTTGCCATGTTTCGGCACCAACAGCAGTGTCATCTTGGAAAGGAGTAACATACTCTTCCATGCCCCTAGTGACACCATCCATCAACTACTGAAAGCAGAAGGGGGCATTCTTCATCCCCGTGTTCATCATGAGGGGAACAAACTTCCCAATGGGAGTTGTAATCGTGGCAGCTAATGAAGCTTGCGGCGTCAAACGCACTTGCCAAAATCCTCTATTTAAATCAAAGATAGAAATAAATGTCCACTTTGCGGCTCGTTCGATACACTCCTCGATGTTAGGAATGGGGTAGTCTTTAGTGACTGTATTATTGTTCAACTCGCGGTAGTCTGCTACCGGATGAGGGCTGGCATCTTCCTTTTGAACAATAATCATGGGAGAACCGTGTTGTTAGTCGGTTTCAACAATTAAACCTAGACCAAGCTGTAGCGGTGCTCACAGGTCCTTGAGGTGTCTACTGTTCTGCACAGACATCTGGTGTGGTCTCGGGAAAGTTAGAAGTACTTCGGGTGGCCGTTTTTACTTTTGCGGAGAAAAAATAGCATAGCAGTCACTACTGCACGGTTAGGAACAGAGCGTCTATGTCCTATGTAAGGTTTAGTATTGGTTCACTGCCACCAGGTGGGTGGTTTAATTGCTAACCTTAGGCTTTAAATAAAAATGGTTTTTAGTTAAATAAACACTAGCAAATTAAATCTCTCTAGAAGCAAACTGAGTTTAAAATTACTCTTGGTTTTAATAAACAGGGTAAAGAAACACTTTACATGGCAACTGTGAAAGCACAAAATTAATTTTTACATAAAAAAATTATCGGCAACGAATTTCAAAATAAAATTCACATTTTTAATTTCGAATAGAAAATGTTCTTTGGTGTTAGAAAAAGTACCTCACAATTTCAGTCTTAGTCTTAGTTAGAGATTATGTTTCAGGGCATCTTGCACAAGATCAAATCTACTTATTCACATTGAGTCAAGCAAGCTAGCAATAATCAGGGCCCTTCCATCGAAGTCTGTGCTTCTGTAATTATGCTACAGGACCTTGGTGATCTCAAAAAGGTTTGTTTACAATATGTAAGACAAACAGAAAGAAAGCCGGTTTTTAGAAAGGGGACCTTAAACCCCTCGTTATGAGAGGGGAGACCAGAAATTGCCGATGGTTTTAACTACCCATAATCACGAATCCAAAGTCAAAAGTTAAGTTTAAATTTTTAAGTTAAAATTTTGAAATAAAGTTCCTAAACATTAAATTAAAGCTAAAACTAGTTATCTAAACTACTACCTTGCTATGACAACACTCGGAATGGGGACATCTCTGCTCCGACCGCCGTAGTAACGTCTGACTTGGAAATCAAGCTATGCTATAAATTCCTTGTAGAGCTTAGTTTTATACCTGCTGCTTGGGAGTCAGGTAGAGGGAAACCGCGGTCCTGTAGGAGAGCGACCGGGGGGGGGGGGACCTTTTGAGGAGGAGAGACTGACTCAGACTGTCCAGGCTGTCAATACCGGAAGTGGGCATGGCAGCGCGGACGGGCAGGGTAGCTTGGTGCTCTGAGTGGAGGGGAAATTGAATGGAGTGTTTTGATTGGAAGGGAATACCTACAGCTTGCAGAGCAAAGGGAACTGCCGACTTTTGGACATTAGAGGCCATGTTTTGAAAGTGCAAGTGAGTTCGAAACTCATAACAACGTGAATATGCCTATAAATAAAAACTACGATATTATGTATCGCAACTATTGAAGGAAGGGGGGGGGGGGGACGAAGTGTTTAGCTCAAATCTGTATGCAAACATGAAATTTTAATAGAAGGATCGTTACTACGGTCGAAGTCCTGAAATAAATACAAGATAAACACTTTGCTAAAAAAATGTCCGGTAAAATTCGAAGGAGAGTTTGCAGAGTTCAGTAGTGTTTAGAGACCTAGATTTTGCTAAACTGTTGCCCAATTAACATTAATAAAAAAGCATTAAATATACCAGCTTTTTCCCTGAATGCTATAACGCATGAACATTGGTGAAATATTATTGCAGCCGCTAATAATAAAAATTACAGTCGAAGTTTTCATGAATAACTTGGCCTTCCTCAAAATATAAACATCAAGTGTTGGGTTTTCAAATACATGCATGTGAGGTTAAATACCTCCTAAACAACACTAAGCTGGTTGGCTTTATGCCTGCAAAAGAAATAAAGTAATTAAAATTTTTTTGTACAAGGTGTTGAAAATGGCGATTGAAGATTTGCGTGCGGCGCGGTCATTTTGTTGACTTTTTCAAAATTATGTAAAGAATTATTGAAGAGTAAATTTAAAGTTCTGTTCTGTTCTCATCCCCTTGATGAAGCGAGTATCATACAAATGTTTCTTGAAGGCCTATCTCAGGACGTTCGTGATTTTGTTGCTAGTAAAGACCCCAAAACGCTTGAGAGCCAGAAGAACATGATTCGCAAACTACCTTCATGGCATAAATTTCCTTCGCGTGAGAAGACAATTTCTCGCAATTTTAAACAAACTCACAGTATGAGTGTGGACTCTGCATTGAATTTGCCTGTGTCTAATTCTGTTTTGCATGCTTTAAGTAATGCACCTTCTTCGGATGAAACTTCTGCTAGCTTTAGTGATAGGGGTGTCCCTGCACAGCCGATTAGCGGACGACAAAGTGCACGATTGAATGTGTCCAATCCTAATTTAAATTCAGGGGTAAAACCTGGTGCCAACGATACTGCTCCAGTTGGACTGTCTCAAACTGCTGCAGGTAAGGTTCAGACTCGGGAAGGAATTCAAGTCATTTCTGGTGAGAGTGCTAAACCGAACACATGTATTCAGGATTAGTCGCATTCTGAGGGTGTTTCGGGTAGTCAGAATGCTGGGTTTTTCTCTTTTTTACCTGGGGTAGTTAAACCTAAATCAAACAGGAAGAGTTGGTTACCTCATGAAGTTTGGGTAAGAGATAAGATTTACAGAAAATGAAACTTAGTGGGTCACATTCAACGTGATTGCCCCTCGAAAAACGATGAGCTTCCAGCTCGTAGGGTGCTAATTGAGGATGATTTGTCTTACATTGATGCTATGATTAAAGGCTCGACTTTCGCCTGCTGTCTAGATTCAGGTGCTAAACGCAGTGGTTTGTTAGAATCTTGGTTCAAGGTCATCGCACCGAATGAAGTCATGCGACCGTACAAGGACGCACCTTTTCAACTTGCAAGTGGAGAAAATGGCTTGCAACCACTGGGAGAAGTTACCCTCACAGTGATGATCAACGGACGTCACACGACTGTTGACTTTGTTATCTTCAAAGACCTTGGCGATAAATGTATCTTGGGAACAGATTACATGATGAAGTCAGGCCTGGTTCTCGACATAGCTAACAGAAGAGCATACTTCAATACGAACTTCAACGCACCTTTCCCGCTCAGAGAATGGTACAAGGGTAAGGACGCGTCCTGTAACAATACACCTATGTGGAAGATTGCGACATCATCCAGCGATGGAGATGGACATTTTAATGTAATGACACCTCAACAGTTCTTGCAATTCGACGAGATGTTGGACAAGAATGCAGACATATTCCCTGGAAGATCGGGTTTGACCAATTTAACCGAGCATAGTATCAAGTTCAAGTCAGAGCCTCGACCTTTTGTAGCCAAGTACCATCGTCAATCGCCGCAGATGAGGCGCGAGATGCAGAAGATGATATGAGCGCTGGAAAGGGAGGATAAGATTGAACCTTCAGAGAGTCAATGGGGAAGTTTGTTCTTCATGAAAAGGAAGACTGATGGATCCTTCCGTCCCATTTTGGACTATCGCATGCTGAATGATCAGTTGGAGAACGATAGTTACCCCACGCCTCGCATACAAGAGATGCTCGAATTCCTAGCAGGCAAAACGTATGTGTCTGTGCTAGACGGACATTCTGGCTTTCACCAGATACCCATTGCGAAGGAATCCAGGGATTGCATGACTTTCATTTGTAGTGAAGGCGCTTGGAGATGGAAATGTTTACCTTTTGGTTTGAAAAACTCCTCGGCAGTGTTTCAGAGGACCCTGACCAAGGCACTCGGAGACTTGATAGGGACAGTGTGTGTACTTTATGTTGATGACATAATTGTAGCCACTGCTTCCTGGGAAGAACATCTTGCTGCCATCGAGTAGATCTTCAGCAGACTTAGGCAACACGGTTTCACGCTGAAACGGTCAATATGTTACTTTTGCCTACCTATAATGACAGTCTTAGGAGTTACAGTTGGGGCAAGAGGAATCCATCTAAAAGGAGAGCATATTGCTGCTGTCACGAACTACCCTCGACCAAAAGACGTGAAAGGTCTACAACGTTTTATGGGTTTGGCGAATTATTTTCGAAAGTTTGTAAGGAATTTCTCAACCATAGTCAGACCGATGACGCGCCTGATTAGAAAGACTGAGAAGCTACTGTGGTCACCGGAAGCGGAAGGAGCCTTCCAGACAATTAAGACGAGGATTGTCAACTCGGATGCATTGCAGTTACCAGACTACTCGCAACCTTTTCAAGTCGAGACAGACGCAAGTGATGAAGGCATCGGAGCGATGCTCACGCAAGAGAAGAACGGCGTACGACGTGCGATAGAATTCTACAGTAGAACTCTTAGCGACAGACAGCGTAACTATACGACTTTCGAAAAAGAGGCTCTCGCAGCTGTGACAGCGATTGACCGCTGGTGATATTATCTTGAAGGAACGCATTTTACGCTGCTGACCGATTGTGAAGCGTTAAAATGGGCCTTGAGTAACAAGCACAACACAGGAAGGACTGCACGTTGGCTTTGCGTTTGCAAATGTTCGATTATACAGTTTGTCATCGCCCTGGAAAAACGAACGTTGTAGCTGACGCTTTGTTTAGAGCACCTTTGCCGATATTTAAAATCAGGCTGCAACCGAAGCTACCGGTCGATAGCAAAGACTTGTTGCGTGCAGAACAAGGCAAGGATCCGGAAATCACGCTCGTACGATTCTCACATCACCTTTGGAGACCAAGAAGGATGTCTCTACGAAGAAACTCGACCATATACAGAAGGACTTTCAGATTCATGATGGTATGGTGTATTATGAAGACAAATCGTTCAAGGACAGGGTAAGAAAGTTCGACAGACTACGGATTTATGTACCCCGCACCCTTCGTCACTCTTTCCTTTCGGAACAACATGATGCTGTTCAATCCGGTCACCTCGGCATTGCGAAAAAAATGGAGCGACTGAGATCCATAGCTTTCTGGCCTGGAATGTTCAGGGATACGAAACGTTACGTTCGGTCCTGCCACCAATGTCAAGTAGCAAAGCCTACCCAGCAGACGAAGAAAGGGAAGATGGTTCCAATGATACCGACGGCGCCAATGTCGCACTTGGGAATCGATTTTGTTGGCCCCATGCCTGCCACTACCCAAGGGAACCGTTACGTACTCTCGATAGTTGATTACTTTACCAAGTGGGTATGATGCCAGAGATCTTGCGAGAGCGCACCTGCAAGAGGCTGCGAGGAAGTGCAAGATCACCTATGACGCCAGACGAAGAGACTACCACTTCGCCGTGAACAAGCTCGTGAAATTGAAGGCTCACTTCAAATCTGATGCTTCGAAAGGCATATCGAAGAAATTGGCTCCAGTTTATCTTGCGCCGTATCGCATTCTTCAACGAAAGCGAGACCTCAACTATGTAGTGCAGAACATAGATAACTTGAACGATATGCGGACTGTCAATGTTGTTGATTTAGAGCCGTATTATGACCCAGTGAGCATGATGGACGAATATGATGATGTACGACGCCTTGAGGAAGAAGCGGAACCATTTTTCCACCCCGACATCGAAGACATTGTCTGTGGTGCAAAGACTTTGCCTGTGAAGAAACTCTACCCTGGTGACATTCCGATACCTTCGGATGACCCAGCTGATGAGCTACAGGGAGGCAACAAGTATGTTTGGCAAAAGAACCGCGAATTCGACTGTTTACCTTACTACAGGATAGGTGAAGAGGTAAAATTTTTCACAAGGATTGCCGACGATGGGAAACCGGAATTCGAAGGACCCTTCAGAGTTGTGAAGCGTCTGACTCAGTTCCTCTACAGTCTTCAAAGTTCGACTGATCCCACTGATGTGCGTAATCAGATCCACGTCTACAGTATGACACCTACAGTATGGTGAAACATGGAGTGCGCAGTGTTCTTAGAGGAAGCTCCGCTGACGAACTTTCCGTTGGTGAAACAAGTGATAATGGTGTTGATAAACTTTCCGTTGATACCAGTGTTGCTTCGACATCTAACAAACTTTCCGTTGATGCTCCAGAGTTTATTCCGAAATCACAAGTGCTTCAGCAAGTTCACAGTGATGATGACAGTGAGTGGTCAGACGTTGACGAAGATGACAGTGTTGTTACCCAACCCTCGTCTCCACGTAGACGTGTTGCTCAGAAGACACGACCTACCTTTCCATGTGTTAAAGGTGCGGTTACAACTAAGGTTAACCGACCAAAGAGACAGATTCGGAAACCGCTGCGTTACAGAATGTGTAGAATCTTCTAGCAAGAATCTGACAGCAGCGCGATTTTTCCTTTTTCGAAAGTTTTACCATCTGAATGGTGCCTTGTTGGACACGTACCGCGCGATAATCTTGATCAGTGTTCGTTTGTTCGACACTGCGATTCTTTGATAGTTTAACCTGAAGTTAGTAATTTGAGCTGAGATTGTTTCTCTGTTCGCTCGTAATTTCTCTGTTCACTCGTAATGTTTAAGTGATTATCTTCTCTGTTAAATGTATTGTGAGAGATAATTTTCGTTTTGAATTTGGGTGCATGATGTTTTCTGTTAGGCTTGCGATTTACACATGGGCAGCGTTGCTTAGTAACCCGGGGACCTTTGTTGACAACGCGTTGTAGCCTGCAGTCGTTCGCGATAGGGCAATTAAAATGTACGCTGGGTTGGGTCTCTGCGTAGGTTCTTTGGAGCAGTACGCGCTGGAGTGGATTTCTTGCCAACGAGAGCAGAAGCTGAAACACCACATTTCAATGTTAGTGTAGCCTATATCTGTTTTTGAATGTTTCTTGTTCGATTTTCGAGTTACTGATGATGTAAGTCTTAACCTTTGTACTTGCTCTAGCATCGCCCGGAGGTCGATTTCGGGGAAGGGGTGCTTGCGGCGAGTTCTCAGTGGGCATTAACCGCCACTCGCCACGTGCGAGAGTTCGCCACCAGGCGGGACATGCATACTGAGAGAGTTGTGGAGAGAGACGAGAGAGTGAGGACGCAAGAAGCCGCAATGGCCCAACCTAAAATCGACGCTCAGGTGAGCAGGGCATTTATTGACGATAATAAATGCAGTTTAAACCTAAACCGACTGAGTTAATACGAAGCAGATAACCCTGCGGAAGCACCGAGGACGAAAGCTTGCCGCAGTTTGTGAACGTGTTATTGCGTTTGCAAAAGGAGGTAAAGTCTTTAATCCTCTTTCTTCCAGAATAGTCTGGGAAGGAATGCCTAAAAGCATCTGAAAATGATCACCAATGTGGTCAGTGACCAAAGCCTCTGTGGTTCAAAGGCCATAGGGCATCTGCACATCGATCTTTGCGATGGCGTGGGCTGTAGTTTGCTCTGTGAGCGCGTTACTACAGTGGGTGTACTCACCCGTGAATTGGTGTGGTTTAACCAAATCCCTAGAAATGACATCATGGGTAGACCCAGTGTCCCTAAGCACTAAACGCTTAGCACCATTAACACTCCATTCGTGAATGTGTTTCGACAATACAAGTTCAGGTGGTTGGCTAATAATAAAGTTGTTACTAGCGGGTGAAGCTCCAGAATCCCTAGCTTCTTGGGCCTTACGTGCAAAGCAATTTTTGCTCACGTGTCCGGGCTTTAAACAGAAAAAGCACGTGCCATCGTTGGCTCTTGGCCTACGTGGTTGGTCGAATGCTTTGTTAGCATTTTGGCTGGCAGAATCCCCACCAGTGGAGTTACTTTGACCATCTACAGAACCGGCCGGTTTAGCTGTAGGACGACGGTTTCGATTACCGTTACGTTGATTAGCCGAAGCTTTAGGAGCTTGGCTAGCTGGCTGTGCGCCAGTTTGCACTTTGCCAGATTTGACCACAACTTCTACAGAGATCTGCCTGTTGCGTGTGGTGTAGTCATCACATAGTTTGGCTGCTTCCTGTAGCGTCCCAGATTTAATTTGGTCCGGCAACCATTTTCTTAAACCCACTGGGCAAAAATAAAATTACATTAGACAACTTGTGGAAATCGCCGTTAACACCGGCGAGGGACAACCATCGTCTCGAGCTCAAACACGTACTCGTGAATTAATTGGTCTTGTTCTTTCTCAAGACTGCGAAATGCAGATTGGACGGACTCTTTAGTCTGTACGAACCTTTCAAGCAATTTTAATTTAACCTGATCCCAATCATGCATAGTAGCTGTGCTCATTTGATCGCACACCTTTACTAAAATTTCGCCTAACACAGGTTGTAAACCTACTACCCATTCACCTTCTGGAATACGTTGAGTTTCCATCGTTCTTTCAAAGATTTTTAAAAATGAATTGATCTCCGATTTCGGACCCCAATTATTAATCAATCTAATGGCTTCGGAAATTTTTCCGGGCCGTGGACCTGCATTTACACTCGGCAAAACCTGTACTGGATTGGTACCGTCTGCATTTCGTAATCTGGCTAACTCTATTTGTCGGTTAGCTAATTCTAACTCGTGCTCGAGTTTTTTAATTGCAAGCGCCGTAGCGGCATCGCTAGTCTGGGTGGTTGTGTCTCTAATCATTAATTCATGGGCACGAATTTTATCGGCCTCACGGGAGGCATAAGCTCTAGCTTTTTCAGCCTCTTCTAACTTTAAAGCTTCTAGTTTTAACTGTTCTGCTTTAAGGAATTGTTCGTTCTCCTTGAGAGCGATCTCTTTTTTGGCCAAAATGGCAGAATCACGTTTTTCTATGGCACTGAGCAGTTCGTTTGACAGCTCATCCAACGTGAGTTTATCATCGTTAAACGCTATTTTAATAACAACTATGGACTCGTGTCTGGTTTCACATACTGTTAAACCCAAATTCAAACAAGGCCTAGCGCTCGTGAGGTCCCCGAATTTTAGATTTTTGGTGCCGGTTCGCCTACCCAATCTTTACAGCGTTGTAGGCTTCAGGAGTTGGAACGCTTTAGTCGATGAGTCGTACACAGAATGTAAGGTTAAGCACGGCCGGCAGGCAGACGTGTCATGACGGGGCCGGGCGAACGAACGGTTGAAGTGGGTAAGGAGACGGTCGAGGTGAACGTACGTTGGGGCGGCACATATGACGTGGAGTTGCCAAGTGTCGGACGGTGGATTGGAAGGGATGCCGAGCGACGGGCGTTGATAGGCGGCAGGGGCCGTTCGGCGTGCAACGACGTGTTGGGGGCAGTCCCACTTGTTGTGGGAGACAGTCCCTTGTAGGTGGCTGGGGATGGGCGAGCTTGAGGGGTTCCCTGTCAGGAGACACAGGTGAGACGAGATGTAAGCCAAGCTATGGACGACGAAGAATGGTTGGATGGAATTTTATGACCAAGATGCTGAGCAGAGAGTGCCGACAGGAGGTAGGACTGCCAGTTTCGGAACGAAATGTCGTTGATGGTTGGACCTGGGTTCGTTGCTGGCTGATTGTATGGAGGGATAATATCCGTGTCTTCAGCCTGGTCAGGACCAGGGTTGTTAGAGTTTTGACGGTGAAAAGGTAGTACCAGCATGGGGAGAGTGATGAATGCTGGAAGATGGTTGAGCGGAAGCGCCAACGGGTGACCAAGGTCACCGTCAGCTAGACGTGTCATACGTGGTTGCATGAACTTGACAGGCCCGTAGAGCAGAGAGCGCCAGTAGGCAGACGAGGACATCGACGGCTGAAAAACGTGTCGTACGTGGATGTTCTAACTCGGTGGGTACGTTGAGCCGGAAGCGTCGGCAGGTGGCCAGGGCTGTCGACAGTTGATGAACGTGTCGTACGTTGGCGTGGGAACTTGACAGGCTCGTAGAGCAGGAATCGTCAGCAGGCAGTCGTTGGCACCGACAGTTAACTTGTCGTACGGTGTTGCAGGAACCAGCGGGTCCGATGAGCCGGAAGCATTGGCGGGCGGCCGAGGCCACTGACGGTTGTCGTACGTGGTTGTAGCAACTTGGCATGTACGTTGTGACGGGAGTGTCGGCAGGTGGCCGGTGCTGATGACAGTTGAAACGTGTCGTACGTCGTTGCGGGAACTTGACAGGCTCGTAGAGCATGAAGCGACAGCAAGTGATCAAAGACACCGACAGCTAACAACGTGTCGTACGGTGGTGGCAGGAACTAGCGGGTCCGGTGAGTCGGAAGCGTCGACGGGCGGCCGTGGTCACCGTCAGTTGAACAACGTGTCGTACGTTATGAGAATTTGGCAGGCCCGTAGTTGGTCGGCCAGGGTGAAGCTCAGGAAGCCTGTGGCGGAGTCGTGGACGGGATCCTAGGCACGGGAGACGAAGATCATCCAGCTTCAAGGTTGTCGCTGATGATTGGGGGAGGGGCCTGGGAAAAATGGAAGTTGTACTCCTCATTCAACCAGGCCGTAACTGGGAGATAGAGTACTTGAAGTCGTCGGAACATGGAAGTCGGAGACGGTGGTATTTGATGGGCACGAGCGACAATGGAATGTCGGGCGTGCGACAGGAGACAGCTGCTGTGACCGAAGAGGCCAGGGAGAGACTGGATGATAGGGTGGGGAATGAAGGATTGTTGTTCAAGACTCGTGTTGACGGTTAACAGGAACATGGCAGTCACTTGGGAGAAGCCAAAGAACAGCAGGGCTGGACAGCTGGGCGACAGAGGGATGTCGGCTGGAGCGAATCCGGATTGCTAGATGCCGAAACGAGGGTGCATAGAAAAGAACATCAAAGGGGTCAATGTGGACGACATGGATGGCATCAGCTGGTAAACCCGGGAAGCAACCTTGAACCACCGGACGTAAGTCGAGGGGCAGACAGGGAGGACCGGGCGAAGAGGCGACAGAAGAACTGAATACGGTTCAAGTGTAGGGCGATCGCGGGAAACAACGGGAGGGAGCCACGACGACTTCAATCCCCACGATGAGAAACCACAAGGAGTAATTAGGCAGACGAAGCAGCCGACGCAACGGCGGCTTGAGAAAGAGATGACAAGCCCGAGCGGCTTCCATTCTTATAGGGAGGATCGCTCATGCGCGATCGGGTGACTGAGGCGGCCATCGGATTCTGTAATCTCAAGGCAAGGCAGCATCGTTGAGACAACAATGCAAAAATTGACAGGTACTGTACTTTTACAGCATAAAGACAAAAGTAATTTTCTTCCTATTTGTCCTAGATAAATCACGAAATTCTTTTCTTTTATTAGTATTTTTGTTGTTTATGAGCTAGGTATTCCATAACATTCATTTTTGATTCCTTCCCGCCATCCCCTAAAAAAAAAAAATCCGAAATTCCATTTTTTAGTTATTATTTTTGGTGTTTGTTGTTTGTGAGCTAGGAAAGCATCATACTCCTTGCTTTGTCGCCCCCCCCCCCGAGAGGGGGACAGTGTTGTTTGC
>JAHWFP010067640.1:53490-98211 GCA_023313725.1 Lithobius niger | reverse complement strand
TAATTATATGTTATGATCCATGAGCAAACCAATCATATAGAGTAGTTGGCATGATAACTGGAGCTATCTTTCCCATTTATTTTATTTTTCAGGTTTTGAATTTGCATATTGCTACTTGTTTTTTAAGAAATGAAAATCATATTGTTGCTAATTGTGTGTTACGGTCTATAAGCAAACTTTATCCTAGAGAGTAGTTCGAATAATTAATGTTGCTGCTTTTTGCATTTATTTTACTTATTTATTTACTTATTTAGTTACTGTGGTCTAGTATATATTTTTGTAAGAATGGAAACAACCAGCTTATTGTAATATTTTTCAGTATTTATTAATAAATGATAAACAAATGATAGTGTAGCTAATTACACTTTACGGTCAATGAGAAAACTTTCTTCTAGACAGTAGTTGGCATGATTATCACCTTTCGCATATATTTAAATTTTAATGGTTTTGAATTTATTTAATAGCCACATTTTGACAAATATTTTCCTATTGTGCACATGCATTATTTTCATTAGAGTGGTAACAACTAGGTTATTGTAATATTTCTCAGTAATTTGTTAATAAATGATAAGCAAATGATACTGTTCCTAATTTTACGGCTCACGACCAAACTTTCCCTTAGAGAGTAGTTGGCATGATAAATCTCTTTGGCATACATTTAAGTTTTAATGGTTTGAATTTATCAATCTATCACGTTGTGAAAATTGTTTTCCTATTACGTACATGTATTTTTTGCCATAAGAATGGTAACAACTAGCATACTGTAATGTTTCACGGTATATATTAATAAATGATACTCAAATAATAATTTGCTAATTACACCTTACGGTCCGTGACCAAACTTTCCCCTAAAGAGTAGTTGGCATGATAAATGTGGCTATCTTGTGCATTCATTTTAATTTTAAGGGTTTTGAATTTACATAACTAGCCACAGTGTAAAAATTGCTGTCCTATTGTGTAGATTTATTTTCTTCCATAAGAGTGGAAACAATAGTGTATTGTAATATTTCTCTGTATTTAATAATAATGATAAAAAATCAAAATGTTGTTAATTTCACTTTACGGTCCATGAACAAACTTTCTCCTTGAGAGTAGTTGGCATGATAATGTCTTTGGCATACATTTAAATTTTAACGGTTTAGAATTTATTTAACTACGCACATTGTGAAAATTGTTTTCCTAATGTGTATATGTATGTTTTGCCATAAGAGTGGTAACAACTAGTTTATTGTAACTTATCTCAGTATTTATTAATAAATGATAAAAAAAATCAAAATGTTGCTAATTTCACTAAATAATCCATGAGCAAATTTTCCCCTAGAGAGCAGTTGGTATGATAAAATTAATGGGAGTACCTTTCGCATCTCTTTAATTTTAAGTGGTTTGAATTTCGTAATTAGCTACATTTTGTAATTGTTTTACTATTGTGCACTTGGATTTTTACCATAAGATTAGTAACGTCTAGCTGAAAGTTTTTATGTATTAATAAATATTTTTAGTCAGTATTTATTAATAAATGTTAAAAAAATTCTAATAGCACGTTAAATATGGGTGCAATTAACATGACATAATGCAACCATTAAATCAAAAAGTGTAAACAATTAAAAATTACAAATCAACACAACATCAAGCTATAATAAAATACAATAAAAGCTAAAAAAAAGAAAGCATCGTCTTTGCATTTTTATAAATGATCCATTAAAGAGCGAAGGAGAAGCCACTATGCTACCACAATTCAGACGAGGCTGAATGTACTGGCAATAGTAAAAAGGAGGAGACTAATTCAGGATCATGAAAAGGGTCGTGAGTGCTCTTACAATCTCAAACATAAGTAATTTATGGGGCCATGTGACTTCTTAGGCTGAAATTTAGTGAAGTGGTGAAGTGGACTGTTTTGAATGATTGTACATAATGCCACAGCTGGCAGCATAATGTGTGAGCTGATATACAATGGTGAATCTGGGAGGCAAAGAAAAAGTATTTCTAAATTATTTCTAGAGTTTCAATTAGCAATATGAAAGATACATTAGTTTCTTGAAATTTGGATATTCATGCCCGTTTTTTTTTAAACGTTGTATAATCTATTTTTCTATTTTATTTTTGCTGAAGTTTATAGTTCTTGTCGACGATTCCTGCTCTTTGCCGTAAACCCCTTAATCCATTGTGTTTGGAAAGCCTATTCACTCATGCTGCCTTTGGTGACATTTGGTAAATATGATTATAAGGAGCTCCCTCACTGCCAAACTATGACTTTTTAAGGCTAAAATTTTCTAAGACAAGAACATTTTCTTGTTAGCTTCACGGTGTGATTCGTGCACTTGAAAATTCTACGGTGTTTCCGTGGTGTTCTTATAACGTTCACGATTATTGTACAAGAGAAACTAGAGAAAACATTTGGTGACGTTTGCCTGCGTGGATGTAGCACATTGTGCACAATAAAATGAACTTAAGTTATGATGGTTATTTTACATTCACTCACTGCAAGAGCAAAATCCACTACGATGAAAATGTTAGGACTGGCAAATCAACTAAATGAATGAACGAGCAACAAAAAGAAAAAGTGAAGACAACGAAATATACCACAGAAATGTAACTCAAGCAGCAATAACGACAGTAATGAAAATGAATCTTCATATGACACCATTGACCCAACTGACAATGGCACCAATGCATCCGTCAGTAGTGGTAAAAGGCCATATGCGGACATACCCCCGTGACCTTTGACCTTTCGACCGGAAGTTACGTCATCCAAGATGGCGGTGCCCATGTATACCGGAAGTGACGTCATCCAAGATTGGCAGTGCCCATGTATACCGGAAGTGACATTATCCAAGATTGTGGCACCCATGTATACCGGAAGTGACGTCATCCAAGATGGCAGCACACATGTATACCAGAAGTGACGTCATCCAAGATGGCGGTGCTCATGCATACCGGACGTGACGTTATTCAAGATGGCACACTTTTTTTTATTTTTGTCGATCTGGAGGAGGGTGAGAAATTGCTTTTTGCTACATTTTTACGACCATTTGATACATCCTAGTGCAATATAAGGACTGAAAGTGACGTCATTTTTCAATATGGCGGCACTCATGAAGTGCGGCCATTATTCAACATGGCCACACCAGTGTAAATCGGAAATGATGTCAAGAACCCGTGAAAAATACTGCCACTTTGAATGACGTCACTACCTGTCTCCATTAAAGGTACACACAGTTTTCTGTAAGGTTTCATATACTATAGTTTTGTTGTACGGTTTAGTCCATGTATAACTTACTAATGCATTCAAAATGTCTTCTCCGTGTGTATTTTTTACATGTGTATAATGGCTGAATAACGTTTTAAAGTTTTTCCTTAAAGGAAAGTTTATTTGTGTTCCTTTGCTGTTTGGAACACAAATAAACTTTCCTGTAAGGTTTCAGAGACTATAGTTTTGCTGTGCTGTTTACTCCATGTGTAACTTACTAATGTCTTCTTTATGTCTATTCTTTATATGTGTATAGTGGATGAATACAGCAGTAAGATTTCACGTGGACTAAACAGTACGGTAAGACTCATATCTGAAACTTTCCTGTAAGGTTTCAGAGACAATAGTTTTTCCGTACTGTTACTCCATGTGTAACTTACTAATGTCTTCTTTATGTCTATTCTTTATATGTGTATAGTGGATGAATACAGTAGTAAGATTTCACGTGGACTAAACAGTACGTAAGACTGTAATATCTGGAACCATACAGGAAAGTTTATTTGTGTTCCTTTGCTGTTTTGACTTCGGATCAGTTAAAAAGGACATTCTCCTGTCTATATTCTATCATCCCGCGAAAAAATAAGTAGCTATGATACATGCATTTGTTGGAAAACTAATATGAAGGTATATTGATTTAAAGTTCTTACATTAAAAAACCTCAATGTTTGTTGTGTCTGCGTGTTGTCTGTCACTTAAGAATGCACTAAGGAATCGAAGTGTTTTTTCTTTTTGTGTATGACATTTCACTGATAATGATTAAATGAATAGGTAAGTTCTTTTCTACTATTCTTTCAAAACCCGGAAGTAACGTTACCTTTTCAGGCCAACTATTTGCAGCTGATTGTGCTTGAAATGTAAACTTGTAGTTTCATCTGATTTAAAACTGTAATTTGATTTTACTAATTATTTTTTGTGGAACATTAAATGCACTCAAACAGGATTAAAATAAATACGGATGGAACCCTATTCACACTGCATTTTGGACTTGACATTTTTAGGAAAAAGAAGTTTTAAGTTTAAGTTTAAAATTAATTTAAATTAAATAACCGTTTTATTTAAAGATGTTTTTTGTAAAAAATATATTTTAACCCATTTTTTCCTACACATAAACTATTTTCCCAAAAAACTATGAGCCTTAACTTTACACTTAAATTTTTGCAACTGATGAGCAGTTGATAATACTTCAAAACACTTTATTCATGACAAAAAAAATACATTACCACTGCTGTTACAAACACACAAAAAGTATAAAGTTACAGCATCCTAACAGGATTCCCTCTCCCCTCCCCCTTCCCTTTAATGGTCATGTAGTCCTCTCCAAGTGATCAATTTGCTGGGGCCGTTTTAGCGTGGAATTTCTGAAACCACACTGAATTTTTCACTTAAAACCTCCAATACATACCTTTTTTAATGAAGCAAGCAGTCTGCATTAAAGACTGACCTTGTGAGGATACACAGTACACTAGTCTGAGAAAGACAGAAAAAACTACTGCCCCGACTGGGACTCGAACCCAGGACATCCCGTTTAGTAGCCGGGCGCTCTAACCACTGCGCTACCGGGGCGGGTACTGGCTACAGGCTCCAGCCGAGCTAAGTAGCTGTTCAATCTTTCTCAGTGGTGACCTAAAAATCACAAACAAACATACAAGGAGGGAAAGCAACTTTGCTTCTTGGCCTCCACACTACAAATAATGCAAGTAGTAAATAAAGAAAGAAATCACAAGGTAAAGGGTAAATGAAGCAAGCTGTCTGCATTAAAGACTGACCTTGTGAGGATACACAATACACTAGTCTGAGAAAGACAGAAAAAACTACTGCCCCGACTGGGACTCGAACCCAGGACATCCCGTTTACTAGCCGGGCGCTCTAACCACTGCGCTACCGGGGATGTCCTGATGTAAACGGGATGTCCTGGGTTCGAGTCCCAGTCGGGGCAGTTGTCTTTTCTTTCTTTCTTGGACTAGTGTATTGTGTATCCTCACAAGGTCAGTCTTTAATGCAGACTGCTTGCTTCATTTACCCTTTACCTTGTGATTTCTTTCTTTAAATACCTTTTTTATTTAGGTCAAGGACAAAATTGCTCCTACCACCTTCACCTGATTGGGTAAACTAGGCCCCTCCTCCTTCACCTGATTGGGTAAAATTAAGGGAACACCCCCCTGAATTTGTTATATAAAGAATGACATGGACTGTAAAAACCAGTGTTGTTTTTGGATTTTCCTAAAACTACACTAATAAACACGGCCCCACCAAATTGGTCACTTGGAGGGGGCTACATGACCATGAAAGGGATGGGGAGGTGGGGACGGAATTATGTCAGGGTGCTGTAATTTTATACTGTTTTCTGTTTTTAACAGCAATGGTAATGTATTTTTTTGTTTTTGGAAAACCATGAATAAAGTGTTTTGAAATATTATCAACTGCTCATCAGATACGAAAATTAAAGTATAAAGTAGTTTTATACTACGTAGTTTTGTTACATAGTTTTAAACCACGTAGTTTTTAAAATATTTTTTGAGAAAGTAAGTAGATTAAGTGACCTGTTTACAAAAAAAGCATTGTTTTCCATTCACTAACCCGGCATCAAGACTGACTGGCTTCAAGACTGACTTCGAAACCTTTTCAGAATTTCTGTAACAGATACCATCTACACACACGAGGCCGTCTGAATAGGATTTTTTTTTCTGTTTTACAAGCGATGACACTGCCGTCAATATTTGTCTGTTTATCTTCTCCCCTACTCCCTTAGGAAACTGAGCCGACTACACACGCACAGAGCTGCTAATATTTTTTTCTCTCTCTAGCTATTCTGCTTTGATTCTCACTTTACTAGATTTGTTTTTCCTTCAAAAAATTTACAGTAATGTTTAAAATTGAACTATACGAGTTTAGTTTACTTCAGATGACACAAGGTTAAAAAAAATTATCACTTTACAAAAACAAAGGCAACTGTATCGTTCAGAGCATTAAACGATACATAAACTACTGAAGAATGATCTCTATATCATAATTGTGTTAGTACAATAGTGAAAACGGGCATTTGTAAAAAAAAATAACCAGCCCTTCAACAGCATAATAACGACAATCTGTAACAACAAACTGTTCAATTAAATTTCTGGCTCGAGTCAATTGGAGCATGACATCAATGCTTATTTACAAGATACAAACTGTGTCATTATTATTTCCCGTTATTGCAGGGGTACCACAATAGTGCATCCTTTTTCAACATTTAGGTAACAACAACTAATTGTTGCTTTCAGGCCTCCAAAAAGATTAAAATGCTATCTTCATAATATTTTATTGCAGTGTAATAAATTTGCTCGGGATTGGCCCTCGTGCGCAGCACGCGCGCACGTCCTGGTTTAAGGCACCCTCTTTGCTTTCTTAAAAGTATTTGCACGCCAACATTGTCTCATTTTGCGGCTGAGTTATCATGAAAAATGTAAGTCGTACGACCAGATTTTTGGCACATTGTTGGTATGGGTGGCTTGTTAATTATGGTCTAGTTCGAAAAAGCAACTTCATTTGCACATCTTACTGCCTTTGCCGTTGCTCCGTGCTATCATCCTCAAATTCGGCACGAGGTGTACATCCCGCAAATTCAAATAGCACTCGACCGCCACAGGGAGAGTCTTCCTTACGAATTATACGAATTCCTTACACTATGAATTATTATACGATTACACTATACTACGAATTATTATAAGAATGAATTATACTACGAATTATTATACGAATGAATTATACTACGAATTATTATACACAATCAACTGCAGCGTGCTCTTGTTACGTCTTGTGGATTTGGGTTACGAGGTGTGTACCCTGTCAGCGTGGAATCTGGGGTTTGTGGAGTGACCCGTCACTATTTTCACGCCACCTCAGCTGGTTATGTACTACCCGGAGCCGCAGTATTTTTTGTTCATCCTGTTTTTTAATTGTTATATCGCGGATGATTCGGAGTTAGTTTATCTAATATGTCTGTGAAAGCCGTGGGCTAACGCATGTTTCAGTGGGCTTAAAAAAAACTTTTTTTCGGAAGCTGTTTTTCGGGAGAAAAATGCGATTAAGCTAATTCGGAAAAATAGTCAACACCTATAAACTTGAGGCACGTTGTATTTGTTTGTTGTTTATGTATCTGTTTGTCCTTCCACTTTACTCCTTACCACCAACTGTTTTTTCGACAATGAAAGGGTAGCAAAACGGAACAATGTTTCTTACTAGCCTAAGAAATGTTGCTGCGTTTTACTGCCCGATTTAAATCGTTTTCCAGTGGGGACCGCACGTTTGTTTATCGTGAAATGAAATTTGGGTCAAATTAGGGCTAGCTTTTTTGACATAAAAACGTAAATAAACGATTGCTTACGTGGCATATACAGTATTTAACAAAACCACGCTTTGATTACACCGCTGTAGCCCGATCTCGCTGCAGTGCTGATAAAACCGTCCCGTCATAGGTTTTCTCAGGTAGTGTTCCAGGCTATAGTCTTCCCATCCTAGACTATACTTTTAGGATTAGGTCTCAAGCATTGAAAAAAAACCCTGTACCACGATTGTCTGCTCGGAGCTCAGAAGATCGAAATCTCAAAATCGTGGGCTCCGAGTGGACAGCAGGGGATTCCACAAAATGACCTTGACCTACATTCTACTTAATAAAAATATGGATGCACCATCAATGGGCACTTGTAAATATGTTTATAAATATGCAATAGCTTTTATGCAAACACCGAAACACTTGTTTATTTTTCCCCACAGAATAAAAATTAAGATGGATCAACATAGCTCACAGAAAATTGCAAGTGCTCTCTTACTTGAAAATTAAGGCATTTCTTAAGGAATAACATGACTCCACTGTGGTCAGTACGGTTTTTAGGTGCATTACTTCTGATATTTATACAAACATTAAGGGAAAACAAATGTTCTTGTCCACTGTCCATCCATGTTTCCGAAACTGCAATCACACTGGGTGAATTTTTCAACCTATAACTCAAGTTGTGAGAAGTTGACGTTGAGGCTTTAAGCATTAGCACCAAATAATGTAAATGGATCACCCCAGAGAAAATGAGTCTGTGGTTTCGATAAGATTGTTTGTAGAACAGTAAGAGTTGGTTTTTTAGTGAACAGGAAAGACGGTTATCATCAATGTCATGGGAAAGCAGAAAGGAGAAAAAAAGCGGATTCACTATGAGGTAGAGGCATAATATAATAATAATATATGAGTTTACCACACATGAATCGTGGGAAGGAACCGGAAGGTTGATGAAACTAACACCGGACCTAAAATAGAAGACAATCTTAATTATAGTCATTTAAAGACATTTATGAAGCGGGTTCTTATCAAGCATTCTGCGAAAGACAGATACAGCATCCATGTTTCAGCTTGTAGGGCATTCCAAATTGGGACGACTCTAACCAAGAAGAAATTACGCCGGCAATCAAGACGTGAACTCTACACAAACCGTTTCCAAGGATGTGCCCTGGTGTATTGCACTGGTGCCCTATCAAAAAATGGAAGGTCCACAGAGATAAGACCACTTACAATCATATAGGTTAGAACGAGATCAAACTTAATCCTTCGAAGTTCAAGTAATTCTAATCTCGTCATATTAAGGCGGTCTGCATACTTGATATTATGCAGACCCGATGATCCTTTTGTAAACCGGCGCTGAACCGACTCAGCTAAGTTGATATCCTTTAAAAGGAAAGACGACCACACAGGGGTTGCATACTCGAACAAAGGGCGAACAAAAACTTTAAATGCCCAAATTTGTGTTTCAATACTACCAGAAGTAAAACATCGATTAACAATTGCTTAACGTTGAAATGCAGAGGCACAGATTTTCTGGCAATGCAAAGAAGGCCTAAGTGCCAAATTTCCAAATCTCAACCAACTTTCCAAATCTCAAACTTCCTACACCGATGGTAAAGTTTCATTTTCCAAGGTGAACCTATGGCCAGGGTTATTAATGCCAACATGGAAAGCAATGCATTTAAATAGGCGTAGAGAGGCAACTGCCATAAAAGCGACCAGTTAACCACATTCTGAATTTCCTTATCACAGATGTAAAGATTTGGTGAACATTAGCTGTCCCAATCTTTAAATTATCAGAAAATTTATAACCAAAAGTGTTATCATTAGTGAATGTCAGGTTATTCAAGTAAATCACGAAGAGAAGAGGACCCAGTACTGAACCCTGTGGGACCCCACTAGAAACAGCAACCTTAGAAGAAAGTGTCCCCCAATAGCAACCTGCTGCATTCGGTTACGTAGAAAACCAGCTATCCAACCCCAGAGGTTACCATGAATACCGTATTCCTGAAGTTTAAGTAAAAGTTTCCAATGTAAACCTGACTCGAATGCCTTTTTAAAATCAAAATAAATAGTATCATTCTACAGTTAAGGCAGCAAATAAAACTGCAAAAGTATTCTGTTGGCAGTTCAATTCACAGTAGGTCAGTAAATAATTGCAGCTGCTAAGGTAGGCTGACAAACTAAAATTGTTTTTCTTACTTGGTAGACGTGGCCAAAAGCTGAAGTTGGCAAATAGTTGCTACTGATTATAGTTTTGAATTGCACGACATATAAGAGGCAATGGAGTAACAGCAGCTTCTACTGAGTGATGTCACTCAGACGTCGAATTTGCCAAACATTACCGTTAGCAGATTTTGTGAAATTTTTTTGCGATCTCTAGACCACACACTTTTGAAACCATACCTTTTCCCTGCAGCTTGGAGCAGATCTTTGGTTTGTCTGGTCAGAATCTATTTGAACACAAAAGTCGAACCTTTTAACTTTTCCTATTTTTCAGGATGTTTACTTTTGTTTCGTGGGAGGTTAGTTTAAGTATGATGGCCCAACATTTTTTTGTTTGGGCCTACACGACCAACACGATAGCAATTACGTGTATCGGAAGGCAGTACGGTGACATCCAGCTTCTATTTAATATGGGGCACTTTCATAGGCTCACCAAACAACTCACCGACCGATGACGCAAAAACCGGCCGCTTCCACGAAAAGTGACGTCATGCTTCGGCCGATTATAAACGAACTCGCTGAGATAGATGAGTTAAATGGACACCAGTGTCAGGAAAGAAGTGTTTTTGCTCACCACGATTTGCTCACCAATCACCCTTGCGTTGCCATAGATGTTGCTAAGAAGGTTTACATTAAATGCCAGCCAAAGAATGTTTATCACTTATGATCGAGTGACCTATTACCTTCTTTTAGCTTAGTAGAGATACTGCGTGACGATAATTTCCACTATCTGTTAATTACATTTACGTAAGTAATCCTAGCGAACGACTGCTGGAGGTCAGCCGTCTTTCGTCGATGGATTCAACGGAAAAAACCAGCTCCTGCAGTCGATGAGTACGATGCTTCAGCAGTGACGTCAAGCTGACATATCGGAAAATTCACCGGAGCGTTTATGAACCACTTTGATGAGACGTGACTTCAGCGCTGAGTTGTGCGATGAGTTTATGTAAGTGCCCAAGGTTAGCAGCAACATGTTTGGTGGCTTCTTTTTTAGCCTCAGGCACCCCAAAGATTCGGACTAACTTTTTATGTAACTGACCTTGGTAGTGTATTGCTCTAGTTCGTTAACTGTAGTAAAGAAATCTGCTTCAACTGAATCAAGACGGGATTCCATCAATGACAACTGTTTTTCAATATCATGAATTTTCTCTACTTTAAAATATAGGAATTGCTTTAACTCTTTCATATCACAGATTCTGTAACAGTTTTAATGATGAAAAATTTGCTGCAGTAGCTCCTGAGAAAGCAACGCATTTTTTTTTTATCAAAGTTTGAAGCTTTGACTTGATCAGCTCTAAAACGACAGCTACATCCATGATACAGGGAACACGTGCAAGCTGGCAGGGAGACAGGCACTGTTCAGCGAAGCCAATGTGTGAGCGCTAGGCCTAATGAGTGAAAGAAGTAAGCAGCGCCGTAATGAGCTCACATTAGGGGAAAATAGGAGATTTTTAAGCTATTTAAGCTACACACGCCTCCAAACTAACTCATTCATTCATTCATTCAACAAATCGTCCATCCGTGAAAAAACACCAGAGCGAAAAGAAGATTTAACAGACCGCACCCTTACCAAGGTCAGTTGTTGTCACCATCGGTTTTCATTAGCCTTATTTCAGCTTCAGCATTTTTTGGCGATAATATTTAATAGTCACCAGGAAGGTTTGCCGCCATATGTCCTGTCGAGCTGCGTTTTTTAAAAAAAACGCACTGCACTATATGCACAAACGGTTAAAACCAATTTCTTTATTAGTGCGTAACACTACTTACTGCGTTATCAATGTTACATTTCCTTTTATTGTTACCTTTATCGCTACAATATCGAGTTTATTCCCATTAAAGAGTAAATATCATTGGATGACTACACCCAATTTATTGCCATTAATGACATCTTTTGGATAAGTTTTTGACAGTGAATAATAATTGTTGATCGGCAATTTCCTCCTTATTCCTATTGTCTATTTCCGCTTTATAAAGCATGTACACTTAAACAAAACTGAGGTCAGTTGTTGGGTTCCATCCTTGAAATTAACACCTCAAAACAGCGAGTCACAAGACCTTTTGTTTTGTAAGTGATAATTTTTTTAAAACTTACCGAAAATTATTTGTTCTAATCTCTTAGAACGTTAAACATTATCACGTATCTTTTTTTCAAGAATGTGCAATCCACTAAACATAATAAGAACAGCCAAGTTCCGAAAAAGTCCATATTGCAAAGTGGCAATGTCATTTCCCCAATAATGGCTGCCACCAAGCATCTGTTCAAAGGTGCGATCACTCAGTCGTAGATTAGACGAAACCCACTGCAGTGATTTGGAGAAATACTTGTTGCCTGCTTCGAATCCTCGCCGTGTCATTCGAATGAAAAGTAAACATGTACTGTAAATCAACGGTTTATTGCTGTTCGCTAATATCTGATCATTTCAGTTACTGTTTGGACCGCTCACTTGCTTTATAACGGTTTTTGGGGAGCACGAAATGATAACAATGGGTATTTTAGAATTATTGTGGTAATTCCATAGATAATTGGCCACATAACAAATAATTTCTTTCGCCTTGGTCTCTCCATCTTGTTTTTAGTACAACGTGATATTCCTTTTTCGCCTTGGTCGCTCCATCTTGTTTTTAATGCAACGTGGTATTCTTTTTCCGCCTTGGTCTCTCCATCTTGTTTTTCATACAACGTAGTGTACTTTTTTTTTGGTATTGATCACTCCATCTTGTTTTTAACGCAACGTGGTATTCTTTTTTCGCCTTGTCGCTCCATCTTGTTTTTAATACAATGTTGTATTCTTTTTCGGCCTTGGTCTCGATCTTGCTTTTAATGCAACGTGGTATTCTTTTTCACCTTGGCCTCTCTATCTTGTTTTTTATGCTACGAACCAAGTTATTTGGTTGGTGATCATTTTTACACATAACTAGGCTCGTGCATCATTTGTAACGAATACCACGTTGCATTAAAAACAAGATGGCAGAGACCAAGGCGAAAAAAATTAATTATTTGCGAATGAAAAATTAGCCTTTGCATTCGCAAGTTTTTAATAACCAACAAGGAACAATTCAATTAATAACTGGTTGTTTTTCAGTAACAATCAGCAAACACACGCAGCTTTGCTCAAAAATTGTTGTCGATCCAACAGACACATGCAAAATAAAAGCGTTATAAGTATGGTGTGAGACAGATGAATAGTTTAGGAAAAATGCAAGCACTGGAACAAAGTCTGTTGAACGGGAGAAGCCCAAAGTGCAAATGTAAAACCAACACAACCCGACGTTTTCAGCTAGCTCCAGTTCATTATCAAGGGAATTACAAGATACAGTTAAAATTGCATAAAGTTGCAAACAGACAAATGCAGGCAAAACTGCCTAAGTCAAACAACAATTCGAACAAGTTTAAAAATTTAAAATTTTTAAAGAGAGAGGAAGAGGAGAGCGACCTCTTTGTTCTGAAAGCACAAGAAGTAGGGGCGAAATTGAGTGTAGTTCGGGTTTAAATCAGTTTTTCCTGGTGGTGAGGGTTATTTTTATAGTACCTCGGTGTCGGAATTTAGTAACAGAGTGCTCTTTGAGGAGTGCTAAGTATTCTTTGAATTTGTTGTCATTAGGGAGCAGATGATTATGAACCTGTGGATCGTGCAAGGCGATGCAGAGAGTTTCAAGTATAGCCTAGTGCGAATATGTGGAATTTGGTAAAGAATCTTTGTGTTTGAAATATTAGGTTTGTGACCCGTTTTTTAAAAATGCTGGACGAATGTGTTATTGTTGTTCAGAAGTTTGAAATTCGATTTGTGGGATCTTAATCGTTCTATTAGCTTTTGTTCACTGTGTCCAATATAGGTGGCGCCACATGTTTTATTTTCACAAGGAATTTGGTATATGGTGTTCTTTCTCAGGTGTGCAGGAAGTTTGAAGTCTGGCTGCATTGGCTTTTGGAGAGACAATTTGAGGTTTGGTTGATTTTTGGTGACTAGTCGAATGCCCTGGGTGTGTAGTAGAGAGCAAAGGGGTTCAGTTACACCTTGAATGTATGGAGTGAGAAAGTTAGCTGTTTTGTAATTTGGGAGAGGGAGTGGGGAGGAGACATTCCCTTGTGAAGTAGCCAAGTCAGGCTAGGAAACCGAGTGACAAGATGGATTGGATAGCCACAGTTGACGTATTTAAAAATGATGTACCGAAATTCAGTCAAAAGGTGTTGAGGTTGAGTGGTGTGAGTGCTCACTCTCTGCATTTCATTTTTAAGGATGTTGAGTTTATAAAATGGGTCCGTGTATGACTGGAAAAAGGAACACGAGTGGTCTGTGAAGGTTTCCTGTAGTGAAGGAATTCTACGTAGCCGAAAGCATTAATGTAGAGAGTAATGTCCAGAAATGAAATAAATTTAGAATAGTGAAGCAGAGGGAGGAATGGTAATTGTTCAGAAACACAAGTATTTTACTGCGAATTGAAATGGGGCAAAGGGCCAACCTATCATCCACAAATCTTTTATAGTAGAGTATTTCAGGAAATTGGGACATAAGAGCATTGTCAACATTGTTCATGACAATGTCACACAGGAAAGTGGCAATGGGGCTACCCACGGGGACTCCATTGTGTTGGTTGAAGTACCATTTTTTATGCTGGACGTAAGTTGTAGCAAAGATGATTTTTAAAGCATCGATAAATTCTTCTGTGTTCCAGCCTAATTGCTGGAGGGGGGTCAGATCAAGAGTAAGTTTATTTGCGATAAGAGTGAGCAGATGTTGGCAGTCAATGGATGGGAACATTGATTTAACATCAAATGATACCCAATTGTGATCAGGAGGCACTTGGAAAATTTTCAGGTCACTAATGATAGACTGTGAATTGGGAGCTGTGTGGTCCCCTAGGGCCAGTTGTTTTAAGATGGGTGAAACCATTTTAACAAGAATCAGATTAGGGGGACTTTTGCCACTCGTGATAAAACGGATTGGCAGGTTAGGCTTGAGTTTTGACCTGTGGGAACAAGAGCAGTGGCAAGAAGTTACTAAATTCCGACACGAGGGTACTATAAAAATAACAGTTTGATACCCTCACCACCAGGGAAAACTGATTTAAACCCGGTCTACACTCAAATTTTGACACTTCTTCTTGTGCTTTCAGAGGTCGCTCTCCTCTTCCTCTCCCTTTAAAAATTTTAAATTTTTAAACTTGTTCGAATTGTAGTTTGACATAGACAGTTTTGCCTGCATTTGTCTGTTTGCAACTTTATGCAATTTTAAGTATATCTTCTATTTCCCTTGATAATGAGCTGGAACTAGCTCGAAACGTCGGGTTGTGTTGGTTTTACATGTGCACTTTGGGCTTTTCCTGTTCAACATACAGATGAATAGTGACATACTACGTAGACATATAAGCCCTATTTAAAGAGCTGCTGCAATAAGGAATCTCTTCGATCGAAGCGAGACGACGCCAACGGAGCGAGCGAAGCTAGCGATATGGCTAGTACGTCCTTAATGATGTCTGTAGCTAAATTAGTGGGAGAAAAAAATCCACCATGAATTAGTTTGATTGTACTTTTTACATATAATTTCCCAATATGTCTGAATAATTCACAGGATACGTTTCTATATAATGATCCACGGCTTAATTAACTTAAATCTTCTGAGAACTTGAGTAAGCTATGTTAGTGTTACAAATTATACCTCGAGTCACACAGTTTTGTTGAATGTTGTATCAAAAAAATATGTGACTCAATCTGACCACAAATCCGGACAGTGACATACGTATGTGTCGCTTTACAGATTTGTATATTTTATTATGGTGACAGAGTCACGAAAAGAACAAATGTAAAAAGGGTATAAATACGACAACCAATTTTTAATGTTCTTAATGCCCTTTTCGGCGAAGGAAAGCCCAGCTGAAACAATACGCAACAATGTAAAAACCCATTGTTGCCGGGAAAGCCCGCACTTTCATCTGAAGGCGGGAAAAGTGCGGGCATTCCCTAGGAAATGCCCGGGGTTTGAAAAACAGCTTATTTTAACAAAACAAAACAAAAAACACGTTTGAAGTAGCAAAGCACTACATTACAACGCCATTACATTTACAAAAGATTACGTAATGATTGTAACATGGTTGCAGTTTTTAATCACCAAATGTTTGACCGAATTTCATTTGTAACACTCCGGCCTGATACATTTGCTACGACGTTCAAAATACCGATGATATTTGCTTGCATACCACGGCTACTTTTCTTGTACGTAACTGTTGTAAGGATTTCAAGTTACGGTGGCCAGTTGTTTGCACAATGAGCTGCTCTTCTACGTTGGGTCGATACAAAATTGTTGCTGACACAAATGTTGTGATTGCTTAATTAGCCATCCAACTTAGCAATTGGCATCTGTTGCAACATTTTTGACGATGTTGCCCGGAACATTTTTACCCACGGGGAGGTTGTAATACAAAATGTTATTACTGTAGTTCTTTTTGGGGCAAAAATACACAACCTCAGTATTTGCATGTTCGGGCCAATAGTTTTTGATACAGTCTGTGCACGTTGCCAGGACAACGAGAAGGATTGTCGGGAAGAGAACATGCTTTGACTCTCTTTGGTTGCGCTTTTATATTTTAAATAAATAAGCACAAATTCCTGCAAATTACATGAAGGAAAGAGGAAAACAAGCCAAACAGCAAAAATAATACACTAGAATTAACGTAGTACAGTGAGCCACCTTTGGAGTGGCATGACCCGGATTCAAACTAGCAACCCAATTCGTCCCTAGATCACTGACATAGCTGTTCGGCTTGTTTTCTTCTTTCCTTTTATATGTTTTAACCCACGTTGATTTATTTTTGAAACGTTTAATATGTATTCAAGGTATTCTCGCCCATTTTCATTTGACCTGCCAAAAGATTGTTGTCTTTGTGTTAAAAGTTCTGTCCTCATTTTTGCCACGCAACGCACAAAGATGCACATCGAAAAGCACAAACACGGAATACGATAAGGCATTTTGATCATCAGTAGCCTACCAAGAATCTTAGTTTCCCGCAACACGTTCAACTATTTTCGAATCTTTACCAATAATGTAAAACAATGGCCCGTTATTTTCAAGAACGTAACAATACCACATTCTTTCAAAGCATAGAACGTCTGCCAACAATAGCCGACAATGGGAACGAGCTCTTCGCCGTAATGGGCATTAAGTCGGATAATGACCGAAAACCTTGTGCATTCCTAAACAATGGCCCTCGGGACGCTGCGCGCCCTCGGGCATTGTTTAGGAATGCCCGCGGTTTTCGGTCATTATCCTTTACTTGGCACACCTCGCCATTTAGTATGATGTAATTAGTGTATTACTGACTTATTTTGAAGACTCATTGTTGTAGGTTTAGAAGTAAAGAAGCTAGTATTTTCTGAATTAGCCTTTCTCCTTCTAGACATTTAATACCTCGGGGAAATAGCATTGTTGCTCGAAGGCCATTTGGTTCTATAACTTCACTACAATGAAGCTGACGGTGTGAGTCTTTCTTCATTAGGCTGCCACGTTGACACAAAACTTTTGGCGTCGTTTCGGTAATGTGTACACATGGTTTCGGTTTTGTCATGGATCTGTTTCCTTTCTGGGTCTTTTTGCACACCTCTGTTTTGGGTCCAGAACCTACGTAGTGGTTGGTAGACGTTTGGGTTTAAGTGGTTTTGTTGTACTGGGGGACTTGTTCTGAGCACCGATCCATGGTATAGTTAGTGGTGGTTGCTACGTTGTGTTTAGGCCTGAAGTTGTGGCGCATGTGGTGGGTGAATTGTTTCCCTTTTAGTCCCTGCCATTTCTGCCAATAATTGGGGCCCCTATGCAAACTAGTTACATTAGTAACTTTGTTATGGTTGGCGCTGATTAACTCCAGGACCCCTGGTAGTACAAGAGAGATTTTTCAACCTCAAGCTGTATTTTTATTTTTACTTGACTTCAGGCCCACGCAATTTTCGTTTTATGGTTAGGGTATAATAATTTACTATGAGTCTAATAGGAACTGAACTGAGTCCTAAGGCATGGTCATCAGTGAAGTCCAACAGCATTCTATGAGTTCACATGGTGAATTTGGTGGCTGTGTAAAAAATGGATCACCACTAGGTCTAATTGTAGAAGTAACCCTCGTTAGCTAGAATTAGGGCCAGAAGTGAATATACCTCGTGTGACTTTGTTGACGTAATAAACCCCTGAACGAGAGTCTTAACCACCAATCCAACTTGTGGTCTTTGCCGTCGGATACACGAACATCAGTAAGCGATCCATAAATAAACGGCCCCTGCTCGTCACTATAGTTTGTTCCACATTATGTTTTCAGAAAACTGACTGGATGACGACTCGTTTCCTTGCACTTAGAGTGCAAAAACATGTGGATATCGCATTTGTTGACTCTACACAGTTACTGTTAGAGTTTACGAATGGGATGTTTACGGATTTTTTGCACTCGTAGTGGAAGAAAACGTGGCGTCATACAGTCAGTATTCTGAAAACATAATGTGGAACAAAGTATACACCGTGACTGAGGCTGGCGCTAATGACCTTGCTGTCGACGTGCCATTAAGCCTCAATCCCACACCCCCCCACCCGTAAGCGAATCGGGATCAAATGAGCAGAAACAACACCAACGGCGTCGTCGTTTGCTTGACTACCCTATTTGTTTTAATCAATCCAATAAATGCATTTTTTTTATATATTTCAAAGGCAGTCATGTTTTTACAGGATTTTCATGTAACTTTTGTGAGAGTACAACAATGAGATTACCTAATTTTTGTGCGTGCGCTTTTCTTTCTGTTTTGCAGGGGCAAGATCATTGTAGTATTTAAAACCAAATTGCAAATTATGCACTGTACATAACACATTTGAAATTATTTCACTTTGCAGAACAAATTACAAAACTTCCCTGTCGTAAGTCCATAGCAACATTTTACTGAAGTACTGTTCTGATTGTTGCTAGCTTCCTTTGTTAGATTCATTTGCTATTCATTTGTTCCATTTCTAGCCTTTCTAACCAATGTTGTAGCCTTTCCCAAAATATGATAGTAACCATACTAATCTTCACGCCTGCTTTCAGAATTAAGTGTAAATCTTTCACCTAATGGTAGCTGTTTCCCCCAAAAAAGTCCGCAGAATCTAATACTATCTAGCACTTGCTATCAAAAGCTTGCATACAGTAATATTTTTCAAAAAAACATATGGAATGTCAGCCTCCTTAATTATTGAGTGCAAACTTGGAATGACTTCGGGCACCTGGTAGCAATTTATTAACGATAATATTGATGATGCCTTGGTTCCTAGATAGTATCATGGTGCATTCTTTCTGTTGGTGTCAACCAGGTCTTATTTTGGCCTTATTAAAAGAAATTATTTATCTTAGCAGACAATGGACAGACGGAGGAATAGTCAATGAGTTTTTTTCTCTATTAAGCCACGAATTTAAAAAATAAATGTGCAGTTATACTAATAAACACAATACAGCTCTAAATACATGTAAAGCTAGCAAGTGCGTCATGAAAATGAAACTATTGCGACGTTTCTGGAGGTGGAACACTCCGATATCAAGCAAGACGGTTGCCATAGGTTACATAAGTAAAATTTAGAAATAAAAAAGGTTTAAGGTGAAGCAGAGTAGCTGCCCCTACACAACCAATTAAGACATTTGGGGGGTCATAACAAGAAGAGAGGCAGAAGAGAACTCCAGTTCGTGTAAGTTGGATCGGTGCAACAAGAAGTAATTTAAATTGGAAACTAGGATGGCTGTTTGCATGTAAATTAAAATCTAAATTTAAATCACATGTTGCAACAAATTCCGATTTGTACAGCACCATAACAATACCGGCGACACCCACATCTTCCCTGAAATCAAATTTATCTATCAAAATTATCAAATTGAATTGAACATAACACTACCATAATTCCTAATTGTTGCATTTGGTCATTGTTAGCAGACCAAACTTTTTGCTCCCCTCTGTACATAAAGCATTTGAAGTGATTTCACTTTGCAGAACAAATTACAAAACTTCCCTCTCGTCAGTCCATAGCAACATTTTACTGTAGTGCTGTGCTGAGTGTTGCTAGCTTCCTTTGTTAGATTCATTTGCTATTCATTTGTTCCATTTCTAGCCTTTCTAAACACTGTTGTAGCCAACGTTCAGGAATTAACCTTGAATCGTTGTGCATACATCTACGCTATTCCCCGTACATAGTCACTTGAGACCTAACACCCCAGTAATTATACACAATTTATAAAAAAAAAAAAAAACGTAATGTGGTGCACTCCCGCCTGCAGAGGAAGAATTGGGCACCCACATAAACAGCCATTTTCTTTCCAATTTAGTATTAACGACTCTCATTTTCTCAACCAACCTGCATATCTTTCAGTGCTCTCTCCCCCTCTCCCCGTAGTTCTGCCCACACTGTTTTATAACTTGTGTAATGCTCAGCCGCTATCACACTTTGCCCTAAACCTCTAATATATTTTGGTAAATGTTGTTAACACATAGGCTATTGACAAAACCCGGTTTTATTTCAGCCCTAAGTGACTCGACAGTTGCTAGTTTTTTTACTTCGAACTCTTGTTAGCATTTTATCCTATTTATATACAGAACCAGTCACATTTTGTCAAATGACATAAACTGTTTATGATTTTTAATAATGGTTAAATGCTTAATGTTTAATTCATCAGGGCGAAGACTATTCCAAAGCTACTCAAATTGTAAAAATGTTCATTTAAAGTCTAATGACTAGTTACAGAAATAGTCTTAATTGACCTTTGATAATTATTGCCCAGTAGTAAACATAATTTACAACAGTATTAGTAAGTGGAGAAACAAATTCATACACAGTTGTAGCAGTTTTGTCAGAATACGGTTGAAAATCGTAAAACACCTTACTATTAGACCTTCGTAACGAAATCTAAATTGAGATGTAGATATAACCAGTGTCTTAGTTTATCAGTTTTATGTCTTACTGCGTGTTATAAAACATCATGACAAAACAGTTAGTAGCAGGGCCATTTCTACACAAGTTGTAGTTTGGTTGTTTTCCTACTATGCAATCATTGTGAGACTTGTTAATGGTAATGAAAACTAGGCTATACCAAAAAAATTGCAATAAGGAACCGAAAGTACTGTTTTCCAAATATTAAAAATTAAATTTTGAGGTAAATACTGGCTGTCAGCTAAATATTTTCAGCGCTAGATAGAAGCAGTATTTTGCGCCTTGTCCAAATGCATTTGGCGAAAAATAACAGGCAGATTCCAACAGCCTACAATGTAATCAATACCTGACCTTCATTATTTAGGTTTAAAGAATTTGTGCTCATCTAGGATAGCTAGGCTAGTCTAGTATATTTAGTATATGATTGTTACGGTTGACTTTTTTGTAATTTGTTCCTTAATATTGGAAGCCGAACAGATAATTTTTATCCGTGCTTATTATCCGAGCTTTATCCGAGCTTATTCTTGGTCGTCGTCCTTTAATATTAAAACTATTTCTATATAAAATTTGCATGTTAGATTAAGTAGATTAATTTTGTTTCCGTTTCCAGAATATGCCGTATTTCTACATCTTCCCGAAAAGAAATTAACAAATTTTCTGGATGTCCGTAAAGAAATTGAAGCGGAGACAGATCGAACAACTAAAGGAAATAAAGGAATCTTCAAAGAACCTATTAATCTGAAAATCTATACCTGGAATAGTAAACGTTTTATTTTACCTTAATTGTATTACTTGGAAGATATAAGATGTTAATAGATGTTGTGTTATTGTTTAGAGTTATTACAAATCTGAGCATTATTTCACTATTATCTAAAACATGCTTTAGGACGAATGCGTAGCGATTTCGTTTGTCTACTACCGATTTTTTCCCAGTTTGATCTTTATCTAGAAACGTCAGGTTTGATCTTTATTTGCACATAGGTATTAGTTTTGATCCTGGCCTGGTAACTGTTTTCTTTTTTGATCAATGTAAGGAAGCTCAAGTCATAATTGTTTTCACGATAATTAAGGTAGGAAAAAAAGGTAAACAACTGCAGATGCAACATCGCATAAAACAATCACTACTTTTCATTGCAAGAAGCATGGTCAAAATTGTACAGCGCAGATCTGTACTAAAGTTGTGATTTAATATGTGAAGTTTACTAATTTATTATAATTATTTTGGTGAAGACACTGGAATATTACGCTTGAAAGTAATAGTAACAAAGTAGCGCTTTTACATGCCGTGCAACTGCTGATAGTAATTATTTCCGTTCTTGTATGAATAACTATACTTTTCATTACAAGAAGCACGAAAGTGGTCAAAAGTGTACAGTACGTAAATCTGTAGTAATGATACGATTTAATATGTGGAGTTTACTAATTTATTATAATATTTTGGTACAGACACTGGAATATTACGCTTGAAAGTAATAGCAACAAACTAACCATTTTACATGCAGCGCAACTGCCAATAGTTAATATTTCCGTGCAGGACAAAACAAATTGGGTCGAGTAAACGTCCTTTTCAACTCGCCAATACTGGGTATGTTTTACATGCCGTACACGGCACATTCGTGTAAACCATTCAGCTGCCCTATTAACATAGCGAAGAAGGTTTTTTAACTTTATAAAGCAGTGCAGTCTTTAATTTATATAAAACAAAGAAGACAGTAAAGTGGTATACTGTACTATGTTTTTTCTAGCTTACGATATTCAATGTTTGGCTTGTTTCCTCTATCCTTTACATAATTTAAAACAATTTGTGTATGTTTGTTTAATCTACAATTTACTCACCAAGGAGTGAGCTTAATAATCATGAATATGATACCTGTAAGCACAAAGGTGTTAAATACACATCGACATCAACATGGAAGACGTAAAAAATATACCTGTCATTTCATATGTGGGAAAAAAGTCAACACTTAGCTCGAAAATTGCTTGTTATAACGCCTTCAGAATGGCATGATGGAAATAATATAGGGTTCTCTATTTAAAACAGAATATCTGTTTACAAGTGAGTAGGCAAACAATCCAGATTTTTTAACCCCATTACTTGTTTCCACACCTAAATAAATTAACAGTAACATGTGAAAGAAGAAATCAAGAGTCCTTTAATTCAATCTTTGATTTGTTTTTAGTATTGAAACCGACCCTTGTTGATCTTCCTGGTATCAAACAGGTACCCGTAGGTGACCAACAACCAGACATGCCAAGCAGATCTTAGAAATAGTTCGAGAATATATTTCTAAGAGAATACACTAATTTTAGCCGTTTCACCTGCCATCCAGGATTTGCCCAATTCCAATGCATTTAAATTGGCGAAGTCAGTTAATCCTGAAGGTAAATAAATCCACCATGGAAAATATGTGAAAGCATTTTAAACAGTACGTGGAAACAGGAATGAAAGCCCAACGGATCGATTAGTGGTAAATAATCGAGCTCAATGCGGCTCGATTAGGCTTAGCAGTGGAGCTTCTGCCTTTCGGTCACAAACGTCGAGGATTCAATTCCTGCTCAGATAGTCTAACGTTTAAGTCCAATAAGCTATTGAATCCAAAAAGGCAGAAATGGGTCGTCATCTGTATTTATGTAGTGTAGGGAATGTGGAAGAAGTTTAACCTAATATGGTGACAAGTTAAAACAATTTTTTTCCATTTATGATACTTCCAGAAGAAAATGATTTCATTAGCCTACTCTCACAACAAAGTGCCTTTCTTTTTATTGTATGTGGCCTCTTTAACGCATGTTGCTTAGCATTGTGAACGGGTTTCGTTTCTTTTTGTAGTAGCTTGTGCATTAGTTGAGATCAAATGTGACGCCATGTTTATTGGAGTAAAAAGTACGGTAACAGATTGTCAGCTTGTTCAGAAATGAACAACACCATGATTTGTGTACATTAATCATGTTTATGACTTCAGGAGCTATTGACCTTGCACATCAATCTCTAGTTCCAGAGTTAACAAAAAGTGAAATGTCACACATGGGCAGTACCGGTTTCCTGGAGAAGAAACTCCGAGAAAGTTCCAGACCAGGAATCTGGAAGTAAATAAACCAGTTGGAAGGCGACGTCACGGACGTTTTGTGGAAGCCTTACTTCCAACCCAGCCTCCTACGTGAGCAGCCCTAATCTGCTAATTGTCCAACTTAATTTATTATGTAAAGTTTAAATTATAACTGTTGTTATGTAGTTTTCTGTTATGAATATTAAATTCTTATTTGGAGTTACAAAGTTTAAAGTCTTTGAAAGGATCCACACAGTCGTAGTTAAAATACTCACCTCTAACAATTGGTAACAGGAGCGTGTAAATTTTTAGGCAGAACGTAAAAATGTTAATTCACTTCCCAAACCTAATACGAAAAATGTTCGGGCGCTACTCATCGGTACTTCTTTGGAAATAATACTCGTATGCAGTGGTATTCGCCATCAAGTCAAGACTGGAGCCACGACAAGATTGGGAAAGACGTTCCAAAATGGCAGAAAACACGACAGCTTCAAAGGACAGGCAGCAGGACCTAAAAGGCAAGTACAACATATTGTCAGCGGTTGCGAAGTCCAGCCAAACAGTATAGAATGGCGTGTTAAAGTTTTTTTAAATTAAGAAGAATGAAAGTAATCCCGCCGGAATAATTTTAAGGGTTTACACGTAGCCTAGGTGTGTACTAGCTGAAGTTTAATGATAGCAGAAGCAGCTTTAAAATGTCTAGTATCCAAAATTTACAGCTTCTGAATGGGAAGCATTATGCTACTTGGTCAGGCAGGGTTAAGCACCAGGGCGTTTGGAATTTGTTGATAAACCTCTTGACGAAAGGGAATTAGCAAAATGGGAACTAGCTAACGAAAAAGCATCTGGCCTAATATTGCTAGCTGTAGATAACGTCACTGTTCAAGTGCCAAGAAATTTAACTGACGCATCAAAAATATGGAAGCACCTAAAAGATAGATATGAACCCTCCAATATTTTGAGGTATTTGTCGCTACGAAGACAGTTGCACGACTTGCGTAAACTAATGATATGTAAATAAGTGAGTACTTGGGAAAAATAGGGACTATATTTGAAAGCATAGCCCAAACCAGTAAAACCATTGACGATGAAGAGAAAGCATGCTACATTATACTAGGCTTACCAGTTTCCTATGACAACTTAATAACAAGTTACTTAGCACCTGTAAAGAAGGATGAAAAGCTTAAATGTGAGGACATAGAACATTTATTAATAATGCACGTGTCCAAACAAATTGCATTGTCTGATAATAAAACTGTTTCAGAGACGACTTACTACGCAAATCAAAGACAGCAGTCCAGAGGACAGCAGATTCAATCCGATATCACGTGTTACAGATGCGGCGGAAAAAATCACGAGTCTAATACCTGGAGCTCTCCAGCCCCACCCCGAGACCAAAGAAGAGGACTTGGTCGACGACGAAGCAAGTGGCGTGGTAATCGTAATAATTCTCAAAGAGAAATTTCTGCAATTAAGGAAAGTGTGTCATGTTTCACGTATGCAAAGTATGTTAACGTATGAGCATACGCAGCAAAAACAGGATGGAATTTAAAACATGCATTAGTGGTTGATTCCGGTTCAGCACGGCACACCGCCTGCAATAAAAATTGGTTTGCAAGCACGTAAAACATTGAAACTGAAAGTGTAAAATGTGCAACGAAGGCTGACCCAGTCTCGACAAATATAGAAGGTGTTGCAAAAATAGACACAAATGGTGTAGTACTTTCCATGCAAAGTACTTTATTTTACCCGAATTCAAAGTGAATTTATTTTCTGTAGGACAAGCAATGAAAACCGTCGTCCGTATAGTTTTTGATCAAGATCGCTGTGAAATAATTCAGAAAAAGACAAACCGTCTGATAGCATCAGCAAGTTATAATGCCGGATTATTTATAATTAATGACCCAAAAATAACTCGGTCATACAGTTTAGTAGCAAGTTTAAAGAGTGGAAACTTGTCACAAATACAACTAGAGTCAAGTGAAAAGAGTAGAAAAACTTTGGCTCAAGCCAGTGTTACCCAGCTAGCATATCAAACTAACTTAAAGCCTAACTCTGACGTAGGTCACGTGCCCGCATTTCCCTTCACACAAAATGTCTACAAGCAAGCCAGGCAAATAAAGTTAAAGCAAGGTGTCTTCAATAAAAGCACTTACGTGTGGCACAGGAGGTTTATGCATGTTTCAGCTTTAACGTTAAAGAAAATGGCGAAAACAAACGCACTACGTGGTTTTTGCCATAAATCATTAATAAAACCAAGACCAAATGCATGTAGTGACTGTCTTCAAGGAAACATAAAAACAAAGCCTTTTAAAACTATCAATGCAGATCGCATACCCAAGCACTTAAGTTTTGTTTACTCTGATATTATTATTTTGAAACATTCGTTGATGGCAAAAGTCGAATTGTTCAGGTAGCGTTCCTGAAAACGAAGGATGAATTGTTTGAAAAATTTAAGCAATATAAACTCAAAGCAGAAGCCGCAACAGGTTGCAGAATAAAAGTTTTTCAATCTGATCACGTGAGGGAATATGAATCAAAGTGTATGGAAGATTTCATGTTGCAAAATGGAATTAAACACCAGTTCTCCCCCCCCCTTACTCCTCTTCCTCCAATGGAATTGCAGAGAGGCAGAATTTGACGATAATGAGTTTGGTCCGAGCAACATTAGTCCAGGCTAAATTACCAACAAAGTTTTGGGGTGTATTAGTGAATACTGCAGTTTACATTCACAATTACTGTACTAATGTAAGAAACAAATTTATGACACCAAGACAAATGTAGAAAAACACAAAATATAAACCCATGGTAAAATATTTTAGAGCAATTGGTTGTCTTTGTTTTGCGATCAAACCACCATTGAAACGTTCAAAGCTAGATGCTAGAGGAATTCCATGCATCATGATCGGCTATGAACAGCAATCAAGAGCGTACAGACTATATGACATTTACAATAAGAAGATAATTGTTAGCAGAAGTGTAACCTTCCAGTAGCACGTACAAGGCTCATCCAGACTGGCCGACAACAATGAAGTCCAAATTGGTAAAGACCTAGACTCGCTAATTATTGACTTGTCATTCAATGTCGAACCACTACAACTTCAACCTACCCTAGTTTCGCCTCGACCACAAGTGCCGCAGCCAATAATTCAGACCCCAGACGTTAGACTAACCAGAAGTCGCGCCCTAAGAGAAGGGATAGTAGTCCCAGAAATCCACCAGAAGACTTCGTCAAAGGGGGACAAAGCTCACAATGCCGTTTTTGCCGAAGCATCTAATGATTTCAAGAAAACGGAAGATAACTATGTTTTTGCATTGAATGCGACTCCTCAAGAACCGAGAACTGTAACTGAAGCCATGAACAGTCCGGAGGCAAACCAATGGAGAAAAGCCATGAATGACGAGTACGGATCTGTCATAGCAAACGGAACTTGGCAGCTAGTGGATCTACCAGAGGGCGCCCACACTATAGGAAGCAAGTGGGTGTTAAAAATAAAGAAGAATGTCAAAGGCAAAATAGAAAGCTACAAAGCACGCCTAGTGGCAAAAGGATTTGCACAAAAATATGGAGCTGAATTTCAAGAAATTTACGCACCTGTCGCCGGACTTTCCACCATCAGACTTTTAATTTCAGTATCCGTCCAGAAAGATTACTATATAGATCAGTACGACATAAAGACTGCCTAATTGAACGGTTTCCTAGGAGACGGTGAGCAAATCTACGTGGACCAACCTGAAGGGTTCGTTGTTCAAGGTCATGAGCACCAAGTATGTCGTATAATCCGTTGCCTCTATGGCTTAAAACAAAGTGCACGAAGGTGGTACATACGTTTCGCCGAGAAAATGCAAAAGAATGCCTTGAAGAGGTGTCGCTCCGACGCTCGTGTATTTTTCTTCAGAGAAGGCAAAGAAATAAGTCTGTTAATTGTATATGTGGATGATGTCGCCACCATCACTTCCAATCCAAAACGCGACAGTTTGCAAGAAGCGTTTTGACGAAAAGCTTTGAAATTCACCCTCTTGGCCCAATAAATTTTATGTTGGGAATCCAATTTTCAAAGACTCAAGATGGTGCTATCACCATGAACCAGACGCAGTACATCAAGAAAGTTCTGTCACGTTTCGGGATGCAGGGTTGCACTCCAGTGACGACTCCATCAGTACCAAGAGGACAAGAGACACGAGAATTAACTGAATGTCCACACAAGATCCCACTACGAGAACTTGTTGGTGCACTCTCTTACAAATGGCACACGCCCTGATATTTCCTTCGCCATGAACTGCTTAGCACGACGTGCATCCACACCTACAAGGGAGGATTGGCAAGCCGGAGAGAGAATCTTTCGATACTTGCAGGGAACCTACGAGCAGAGCTTAGTCTAATGACCAGATCGCACCGGACTCCAAATCTACACCGATGCGAGTCATGCAAGCGATTTGGAAACTCGCAGGTCCACAACAGGAGTAGTGGCAACTTATGGCAATGTACCTCATTCCTTTGGAGATCAAACCTACAAAGGACAGTTTCCCTGAGCACCATGGAATCTGAGTATAAGGCGATTTCCCAAGGCGTACAAGAGTGCCTGTGGACTAGAGAACTATTAATTGAAACAGGTATCATACCTGCCGATGGTGTCAAGCCTACACCACTTTGCACGGACTCTCAAAGTGCTCGTGCCCACGCAGTGAGCTATTTGGAAAAATCACGCACCAAATACATAGACATTATTTATCACCATGTGCGTGGACGATTAGAAGACAAAAGTGTGGAAATATTTTATATCCCCACAAAATCAAATGTTGCTGATTTATTAACCAAATCGCAGCCTGGACCAGGACAAAACTTATTGACTAATAAATTAAACTTATTGACTAATAAATTAAATGTTTTTGTTTCCAGGTAAACCTCCTTCAGTCAGAGGGGGAAATTGTCAGCTTGTTCAGAAATGAACAGCGCCATGATTTGTGTACATTAATCATGTTTGTGACTTCAGGAGCTATTGACCTTGCACATCAATCCCTAGTTCCAGAGTCAACACGAAGTGAAATGTCACACATGGGCAGTACCGGTTTCCTGGAAAAGAAACTCCGAGAAAGTTCCAGGCCAGGAATCCGAAAGTAAATAAACCAGTTGGAAGGCGACGTCACGAACGTTTTGTGGAAGCCTTACTTCCAACCCAGCCTCCTACGTGAGCAGCCCTAAGCTGCTAATTGTCCAACTTACTTTATTATGTAAAGTTTAAATTATAACTGTTGTTATGTAGTTTTCTGTTATACCGATTAAACTCTTATTTAGAGTTACAAAGTTTAAAGTCTTTGAAAGGATCCACACAGTCGTAGTTAAAATACTCACCTCTAACACAGATTATTAAAATAACAACCAAGCAGTGCTACAAGATAAAAACACGAATAATGTTTCGAAAATTTTCAATTTTCGTCATCAGTTATACTTAATAAAACTAAAGCATGGCAAATGCCACTAAGTCATCCCTATGTAAAAGCATCATCACAATAAAAATTTAAAAAAAATTAAAGGGTACAATACCATCAATTTAAAAGGATAAAAAGCACCAATTTCCCCTCTCAGAAGAGACACAAATGGCGGCCGAAATGTACCACCCAACCTTCGTCTTGGGGAAATCAAGTCGAATGGCAAGGTGTATGCAAATCGGGTCACGTGTTTCAGGTTTGATCCATTCTTGCGCTATGGGGGTTGCACAGAGTGCCAGGAAAAAGTGTCGACCTTAAGTGGTTTAATTACAGGAAAATATTCTTTTAGATATTTATTATCTGGCACTAAGTGGTTATGAACAGGTGGATTATGCATGTGGATGACACACGTTTCAAGCTTAATACGTGCTCTGCGTGCTGCACCGTGGACTTTAGAATGATTCGGAACAAATGAAAGCCCAGCTTCCTACTTTCAGCACTGCGAAATTCCAAGCATCATTTACTCCCAAACCTCTCTCTCAAAGAAATTACAGCTATCCGGACCCTCAAATCAGATCCTTCTATCACCTTATGCAAAGCTGACAAATACAATGCTACCGTCATACTTGACGTGTTGAAACTCACATACTTGAATAACTTAACAATGACCCTATTTACAAAAAGCTCCTTTTCAACCCACTGAGTAAATACAATGCTCAAGTTAAGAAATTCTTTAAAGCACTTGTCACCAAAGAAAAAACTAAACCGGAATTTTTTGAAAAATATTTGAAAGCCGACCACCACCCACCTTGTATTTTTCCCCAGATAAAGACACACAAGCCTGAGTTTCCTCTCAGGATTATTACGAATGGGAAGACTACCCCCAATATAGGGCTTGCGTGCATCCTTAAACCCATTTTAAAAGAACTCGCTGAGGGGCGTCATGCAACCCCCTATGCACTCAAAATTGTTCACGATCTGGAAGGATATCAAGTGCCACCAGGGTTTGAATTTGTCTCCTTTGATGACGAAAAAATGTTTCCATCATTGGACCAAGAGCTTATCATTTCGGAAATCTTCTCGAAAATTAAATACTGAAGCCCCTCCCCCCTCGCTCATCAAGCTTGCGTAGGATAACGATACTTTTATAACTGCATTAAAAGTCATTTTTGAGACCACCTTCTTTGATAATGGAGGCAAATATTACCAACAAATCAATGGCGTACCGATGGGAAGCCCACTTTCAACTTTCGTTTCTGACAGTCCTGAATGCAGTCGACAATAAACTTGTTGAACAATTCCCACAAATAAAATATTACAAGCGATACATCGACGATAGTTTAGCACTTCTACCTACACAACTTAAGTTATTAATCCTCGATGTTCTCAACAACATCACTAAATCACTCACTTATACTATATAGAGTCCTCTAAAAATAATGCTATCCCATTTTTAGATGTAAATGAACATCATTAACCATAATAGCCTAATCGAATTTACACACTTCAGAAAAAGTATGCAGTTGACTCGCACCCTGCATTACAACTCCTATGTTGATGCCCACTACAAAAGTAATGTTGTAATCAATGAAGTTAAACGCATTGTCTCACACTCTAGTAATGCTGAATTATTGCAGCATGAATTCCAATATATCTTGCAAAAATATGTTGAGAATGGATTCCCATTCGAGCACGTCAACAAATTAATTTCCAAAGTATTGACCCCCAAAACACCCCCTCCCCCTACAAATTTCATTGCTCTGCCTTACTTCAAAGGCATCTCTCCTTAAGAAAAAACTTAGCATCAACATCCGACTTGCTTCAAACAGCCACAAAAATATTAAGCAGCTGACCATGCACCATGCAAATAATGAGAATAACAAAGCAGACGACCTGCTTTCCACACGCAATACTGTTTATAGAATTCCCTGAACGGAACAAACCAGTACTGCTACATATTATGTAGAACAATCCCTTCAAAAACTTAAAGAAATCCCATAAATCAAACTTCAAATTAAAAGTCGAATCAAATTCATTAGTACAACACTGCCTAGCAACAGGCAAGTCACCTGACAAACATGCAACTGGCTACACCCCCCGCCTTGGACAAGGTTCAAATCTTGTTTCAAGAAAAACAAACTAGAACACGTATTAATCATGAAACGTTTGTCATCCACACGCATAAACCAGCTAGTCATAACCACTTAGTGCCAGATAATAAATATCTAAAAAAATATTTTCCTGTAATTAAATCACTTAAGCTCGACACTTTTTCCAGGCACACTGTGCAACCCCCATAGCGCCAAGAATGGATCAAACCTGAAACACGTGACCCGATTTGCATACACCTTGCCATTCGACTTGATTTCCCCAACACGAAGGTTGGGTGGTGCACTTTGGCCGCCATTTCTGCCTCTTCTGAGAGGGGAAATTGGTGCTTTTTATCCTTTTAAATTGATGGTATTGTACCCTTTAATTTTTGTATATTTTTATTGTGATGACGCTTTTACATAGGATGACTTAGTGGCATTTGCCATGCTTTCGTTTTATTAAGTATGCCTGATGATGAAAATTGAAAATTTCGAAACGTCTTCGTGTTTTTATCTTGTAGCACTGCTTGGATTTTATTTTAATAATACGCCGTGTTTATCATCAAGTGTTTGTCTAGGTGCATTTTTCTCTGTTTACATCCACCTTGCTGACAATTTGGAAGCATTTTATGAAAGTTTTGGTGACACCTAGCCTTCCTTTAGTAGTTGGACCTGTACAGGAAGGTACCAACTAACTGCTGGACCAGTCATTGCCGTCCAGGTACAGGAGGAAAAGCACAACAAATGCAACAACCTTGGATAAATTGAGGCTGTGGCTGTAGTATTTGTTAAAAATAGGCAAAGTGCATTTAATATGAAACTCGCCAAAAAATTAGTACTGGAACACTGGTCTATGCTAGTAATAATTTGGCATGGCTGGTGGCTTACAAAACATACCGGCCCTCACATTTGGTAACAGTAAATAAAAAGATGGAAGTTAAATCGGAATGTGTCCTTGTTTACAACTGAAGTTAATAGCAAATAGATTAAAAAACCGCCTAACCCAAACGGGTAGTAATGCTGGTGCTGGGATTACGAATGGTAGCCAAGTTATAGACTAAACAAGTGGTATTAAACAACGCTTCACCACATGAAATACTGATGTAAGCCTTAAAAAAAACAGTGCTCTAAAGAAAGAGATACACGAAAAAGACATTGAGAAAATTTAAATTTGTGGTTGAAGGGTACAAGTAAAATGGGGCCTCCTGACCAGCAAATAAAACCACAAGTGCAAACAAGGCCACAATTTTAATTTTCAACCGGTTAACTTCCGATCTTGGTCACAATAAAAATAATAAAGATAAAAAACATCAAAAAGTGCTGCAACAACAGGAGCAGCCACTCTGAGCTCCACCATTTTGAAAGCAATACAATAAAAATGGCCAAGACTGGAAGTTGACCGGTTGAAAATTAAAATTGTGGCCTTGTTTTCACTTGTGTTTTTATTTGCCGGTCAGGAGGCCCCATTTTACTTAAAAAAGACATGTGATCCCTCAGAGCCACACTAATATGTGTAACAGAATCTTCTGAGTTCCAAAAAATAAGCTGGTGCTTTTTTTTTACGGTTATTAAGGCTACACTGATGTCTTACACATTTTTTTCTTGGTTCTGTTTCTTTAGAGCATTAGTTTTTTTTTTAATGCTTACATCCGTATTTTATATGGTTACGGGTTTTTAATGCTAATATCAGTTATTTCTTCTTGAAGAAGATATTTCAGATAAATTAAATAAATATAATTTTGTTACATGAGTAACGATCGTAATGTGAGATAATTGAGATGAACGCTTCTTGAGATAATTCAGATGAGCGAGATTTGAGGTAAAAGAAGTAAACGAGGTTGGAGAATAACTAAATAAACAAGCTTTGACATAAATTAGATAAAAGAGACATTTGACACAAAGGAGATAAACAAAATATGCAAGACAAAGGATAAACAAGATTTAATTACATAATCAGCTTTTGCAACATTTACATGCGTTTAAGTGGATGTTACAAAACTGATTCGTATGTAGGAAAAAAGATGAAACTAACAGCGTTTGCAACATTCACATACATTTGAACTAATGTTGCAAAACACAGTCATATGAAAAGCCAACATGATGGCAGGTTCCTTTAAATTAGATAAACGATAGTAGAGATAATTATCAGATGAACGGAATTCAAGCTACACATCTATACATTATGCTTATATGTATTCAAATATTTATTTTGATACCAAATTCTCTTCATAGTACTGCTTCCAATAAACTTCATATCTGCAGCTTTATTCGTACGGTTACTGTTCGGTATTCGTGTCGCCACTGATTTATTTTAGAATCAAACTGTTCTCATAAATGACTCTACTATTGCATATTAGAAGAATTTAAGCAAAGTAGGGGGCTTGAGTTTTTTTTCAACAAATAATAGTGATTAAGGCCGTCCGCACACTGAACGACTTGGCCGCGCGGCCAGGTCGCTGCAGCCAATGAGAATGATTAACGTTTATGTAAAACCACGCACTAATAATATCCATTGGCTGCAGCAACCTGGCCGCGCGGCCAAGTCGCTCAGTGCGCGGTCCGACTTAATTACGTGATAAAGTTCCAACAACAACAAAGGCCCTAGGCGTTTTAAACACCGATTTTTTTAAGCCATAAAAGTTTACAACCGGTTCAGTGATTAGCGAATAGCAAAAATTCCAACAAGAACAACAGGAAGAATATTATGGTCACATTAAAGTAGCATTCAAAGAGCCCTGATCCTTGTTGGTGAAAATTGGCAAACGGTTTATTGGTTCGATCACCAACTGAAAACAAATTTGTAGCAACAACAACGATAACAACATTGCACTCACCTTAAAATAGCCTTCAAAAGGCCCTTGTTGTTAATACCGACATCCTAAGCTTCAAAATTGAAAATCGGTTCATTCGTTCGAGCTTTAGGTAAGATGCAAAGGTCTCAACTAGTTAAATAACAATAAGAATGTTGTAGTCACATCAACATAGGTTCAAAATGCCTTGGGGGGGGATTGAGGCTTAATGGCGCGTCGACAACTTGGTCATTAGCGCCAACCTCAGTCACAGTGCAGTGGTGCCTTGGTCCTTGTTAACACACACATTTATTAACTAACAAAAGTTGAAAATTGGTGCAATATTGCAATCTCTAGGTGAGAGCAAATTGTCCCAACAAGAATAACAACAACACCTAGAATTGTGTTATCACTTTAAAATAACCTTTATAAGAGTATGGGCATACATAAGCTATAAAATTTGAAAAATCGTTTTTACTGGTTCGAATTCTAAAGGAGAACAACAGCAACAACAATAAGAACAACACCAGCAGTATGGCAGTCACCTAGAGATCGCTAGGTGAGAGCAAAATTTCCCTAATTAGAAAAAAAAACAAGACTATTGTAGTCACATTAACACAGCGTACAACACGTACTGGGCCTTGTTCATACCCTAGGTTTTAAACCATGAAATTCGAAAATCGGTTGACTGTTCGATATGTAGGTGAAAGCACATTTTCCCCGTCAAGAATGACAACAGTAACAATATTGTGCTCACATTAAAATAGCGTTTAATAGATTCAGGTCTTTGTTAACACCTACATTTTAATCTAAAAAAAATTAATATCAGTTCATTGGTTTGGTCTCTACGTGAGAGCTCAATTTTTCCAAGAAGAATAACAACAACAACAACAGCAAGAATAACGTACGTAGTCAAATTAAAGTATCGGTCAGAGGCCTAAGCCATTGTTCATCCTAGGCTATAACAGTTTAATATCGATTCATTAATTCGATCTGTAGATGAGAGCAAAGAAGGCCAACAAAAAGAACAAAAAGAAATGACCATTCTGTGAAGGCCAAATGATTCGACAGTTGTCATTAAAATTGTTAATGCGGTCAAATAGTTATGACACGACCCCAAATTCCTAATTTTGTTGGTCTATAACAATTCTGGAGGAAAATGTAGCGTCTTAAAGTTGGACTTTTAACATGGAATTCCTTTCTGAGGCTTAGACGTCATCGTTTCTAATCGTTCGCACGATTGTGAATTGCTTCTCCTCCTATAACTACTGAACTGTCGGATAGAAAAACCTACATGCCTATACAGGTTCAGCAAATTTGTTTCGTGAGGGAAAAAACCGTTTTCACACCCTTGCAACTTAATATCTAAATAATAGAATATACATTTGGACCAGTTAATTTTTTGTGGGTCCGCCATTTTAAAACATGGTTTTCTTAAAAATTCGAACACTGTTCGCAATTGTTGAAATGGAAATGCTTTCTGGTTTTAACTGTATGTCATACACTACGACGTTAAATCACTTCAAATTTTAGCACAACAGCCAAAAATAAATTAAACCACTTCAATTCTTGGATCTGCTTTATATTATGCACTTTTAAAGCTTACATTGATAATTGCTGCTTTTAATAAAAAAAACGTATGAAGTCATATGCAACTGCTACGTAACAATCAAAACTTAACGATAACCAAAATAAACAGTTGTGAATTATCTCATAGAATTTGCTCTGTTAGCCCTAATAGTCGTACTAAAATTCAAAAGCTAAGCTTTTATCATCTTAACGTAAAACCTAAGTGTGACTTTTAATTAATCTGTGCAGATGATGATATTTGAGTTCAACTAGGTGAGCCTACAGTTTAAATTGGCTGTACGTTAATTACACTAAGGTTTAGTGTACACTTAGCTTTGTAGCTCTTCCTGTAACTCGTTTCGGCGGACATAAACTCTATATGGCTTTTAAACCACACTTTCGACGTCGGCTGGCGTTGTTTTTTTTATTAACTGCAGATTTTTAAGTGCTGTGTGTTTGAACTTTTTCTCCCACCACGTTCTTCTGCTAGTAATTGTTTTTGCTGTAAAGCTGTCTATCATAATTATTGTAAGGCACCACTAGCCTGTGAGTTTACATCTATATGTATACCCATAAGTCTTACATCTATATGCTTTCATTTTTACACCTGTTTGTTATATGAAGGACTTAGTTAGGAGGCAAGATGTGGGGCATTAAAAGGCCATCTCAAGATAGGACTGTAGGAGCCTATCGTGAAAATCACACATACCCACCCCATATCAGCCTCATGCCAGTCGTGCCATCTCTCGCAGGATGTTGACCTTAAAATGGGAAATCAATATAATTTTCAACGATGGTGACCTTAAAAAAGCAATAAATGTCATTTCTGCATACGGCTGACCATTAAACGAAGAGATAAGAGTTTTTTTTTTTCAGAGGGTTGACCTTATAAGATGAGAATACGGTTCATTTTGAGAATTGTGTGTTGCCACATCCATAGTTGTGTGCCGTTGTATCCATAGTGTTCATCGCTATGTCAGTTTTGCTGTATCAGATAACCACTTCAGTGTCAGGACGAAGCTTTCCCATGTATTTCACGTATGTTTTGCGTGTTTGATAGATCTAATGGTCAATCCTTAAACTACTTGCATTTAACCCCAAATAACGGGCCTTCTCCAACTGTAACAGATATTGGTAATTTAGAAATTATTTGTTGGATATAAAGCCACGAGTGAATGAACACGCCAGTCATCTAAAAACTAAACGCAATGTTCATGTGATTCTCTTAATACACAACTACCTAGAAGCTTGTGTAAAAAAAAATAGACATAAATCGCTGGAAATAATACTAAGGAAAATGAATTTCGGTCGAATGGAGCCCTGGTCACGGTTGTGACCTTAATAACGGGCTCAGTGAGTTATCTTTATGCCAGTTGAGGATGCGGCCATAGCGACTAAGGCGCTATGCAAGTGATCTGGGGGCGAACTGGGTAGCTGGTTGAATCCGGGTCATGCCACTCCGACGAAACGTAAGTGCATAAAGGTGGCTTACTGAACTACGTTATTTCTAGTGTATGATTTTCGCTGGTGGCTTAATTTCCAATTTTCCTTAGAAGCTTGTGTGACAGAAGCTTTACTATTAGAGTAGTAAGGACTGTAGTGAAATAACACAGGGAGATTTACCTCTGTCAAGCCGGTTGACTGAATTATGGGAAAGAAGTAGTAATTACCACATCAGGTGATTTGCAAACACCAGGTTCAATGGAGAAGTAATCAATAGCAATGTCATCGTATATACCAGTAGTTTGTGTTGCTTTAAATTCTAGCTGAAATAAGCAAATAAGACACACGACAATAACATCTTAAAATTCAGACGATTACGCAGCATGTAAATGTAAACAATGTTAATTTACCATAAATTACTGTAAAGATATGAAACGTTCGAAGCAAACAGAATGACACAACATTTCTAGATAAATCACTTTGAACTAACTCTTAACCCCACGCTCCGTGTGGTCAAAAACTGATGTTACGAAACATTCATGTAATTAATACTAATATTGCAAAAGCATATACAGCTGAGTGAAAGACGTTGCGTAAAAATAATCATTAAAATCAGTGAAACAAGAAAAATTAAAGCTGTCATGGGTTGCTACTTAGATAATTTTTGTTGCACTCATCAATTTGTTGCACTTTTGTTTTGATTTTATTGTTTATTTTGTGTTTTAGAAGCAGTCTTAAATCCATTGCTTGTGGGTTTCTGTTAAACAAATAGGCCTACAAATACTTATCTTTTAACTGCCGTTTTTTGAAAAATAAATACACATGCAAGAAAATTTTAGGAGTGCTAACCTGTTACATTGTTTTACAGCAATGCTAGACCCATTATAGTTGTTGCAATAGCGACAAGTACACAGTGAAAGAAACAAACATTGTTTTAAGTAAGAGACGTGATCTATCAGTTCCAAAGTGGGGAGGGGGGTATAGGGTTCAATGATTAGAGACCACAGGCTCAGTCAGTTTGCAATAAATTCATTATCATATTAAAGAAAGAAACTTTTCGTTACAATGTTGTTTCTTGTTACCACCTTTTGGATATTTGTTAACTTTATGCGACGTACTTTTTCAGATGGAGGAAATGAAGGAAGGATAAGAAAAGATGACCACCCCAACACATTCGTTACTTGTACCAAGTCTTTGACAAACCTAACCTTATCTGGCCAACAATAGAGTACACAACTGAACAGTAGACAAATGTAGACAGAGGAACGGAAGGGGTGACACCTCACAGCCACGCAAATGTAGCAAAGAGTCAGTGTAAATAAAGACGATGGCTCTACTTGGCATCTTGGATTTAAAGAGCCTCTTGAAAATGAGGCTCTGTAGCTCTTGAAAATTAAATGCCACGGAGAATATAACGCTTGATGTGGCTGCAGAGCTACAAATCATAAACGTCAGGGAAATGAGATTTTGGCTAACACTTATTTAAGTAAACAGAATGTAGTCTGATGTAGAGGACTATTAAAAGAATATGGAACGTTAGTAGTAGGGAAGTGCAGACAGGGGGACAGACAAATTTCCCAATTTCCCAATTTTTAGTTTAGGTTTCCGGTTTTGATTTCAGGTTTTAACAATCTGGATGTTTAAGTTAACCCCTCTGCTACTATGTTTGTTTACTTTTTTTGTAGTAATGTGATTCCAGAAGTTTGGTTGGCCATGTCTTTTCTGGTGAGCATGTTTTGTGATTTTATTTTATTTCTGTAAATTTTGAGTATTGCTAGTGTTAAATAATAATTTCGTGTCCTGGAATGGAATCGATTCTGGGACGACCACTGTACCACAAGTAACAGACGATGGAAAGAGGTTATTAACCACTTCATATTTGGTTTTATTTCGTAGAATGAGTGACCAACAGTTACGGTTAACTGTGGCACGAAGCCAGTTGCTTTAATTGGTAGATGTCAGAATGTGGAGTGTCTAATTTTTTTATACTGCTATTGGCTTTCCATCATAGCATCGGGCATATCATCTCCACCGCGTCAAGGTTGCTGTTATCAGAGAGGTGGGATGGAATTAGAGATTTAGGAAGGGAAGGGGTTGAGTGGAATTAGGAAAGGGGGCACCACTGCCTGCCCACCTTGGTTGGACCTGCCAGAGACCGAAGTCCCTGATGGTGTAGTTTGTCATGTAGGTGAGGGATTATGAAAGGAAGGGTAATTTAAACAGCGAATTTGACTAATAACAAACACTGCCACGCATAGTCGTAACACAACTACGGAGTTAAGTGTTCTTTGTCGGGAAGATATAATTCATTCAAGAACTTTTAATTTCAATAAATTATACAGGAAAAAATAAGAGAAGGCCATTTTTGTGTTTATGGAACATGGGGCGAATAGAAAAAAAAAGATGATGCATATGTGAACCGACTGATTTCTACTCATAGAATTTCCTACATAATGGTTATTTTATTGGCAGGAATAGAGTACGACAATACGATGCAATATATTATTTTACCAATAGCCGGACAGGATATTGTACATTTCTATGAATGTAGCCTTCCAGCCTTTTCCTTTGTCTCCTTCAGCCAAGAAAACTTCCTTGCGATTGTCAGGAAGTCCTTCCTTTAGCCCACACTCATAAATGGTCAGTTTGCCTACCTCTTAAATAAACAAAATCAGGAAAATGGCCCTAAACAGGGATGAATAAAGTGAACATACTATGTGGGGAGTAGACTAATAGAATCATGCACATGTCACTTAACATTAGAACAGTCTCATCACATACCATAAACCCCAGCCTAAACGAAACTATAAATATATAAGTCCGTTCCGTGGACTGCGTTATTTATTTATTTATTTATTTATTTAATAATGTTAGCTGAATTAAAAGATTGCAGTAATATACTGTTGTCGCAAATTTGAATGATGTCGCTTAGTCCCAGACATCAACGTATGTAATAACACAAACGACATCCCCATCGCAAGTGTGTTCAGTATTGGAACAAAAAAAAACGATAACTGGGATAAGAGCTACACCCACCCAGCCTTTGCACTGCAATTTGTAGTTCCAAGTTGGGGAATGATTAGTGTGAATATGTACAGTAGTAAAAAAGAAGTGACGTCACAGGTCACATGAACAACCGGAAGTGACGTTACGACCAAAGATGGCGAGGCCCCAAGATGGCCGAACGGCAAAATAGCGTCTGTTTCGGTTTTGGATGTGTATGGACACGTTACAACACATATTAGTTCATTTCCAACTAAAAAGTAAGCTACAGTGGATTTCATGCTACGTCCCATGACTCTATCTTCTTCTTCAGCAAGATACCTCTCCCTCACCCCACCCCCACAATGAGAATGGTATATAAGGCCTGAGATACATCGCAATCGTTACATTTAGTGTCAAGATGTCCATTAATCTGTATGCACCACTTGGACGAATGAAGATCTTCGAGGGAAGGTGGGAACACAAACTCTTTAGATGTAAAGATACAGTCGATAAAATGACCAAAGCTACTGATTCGGTCATGTTGTCATATTGTGATTCAAGTAACTATAATTGGCGACTTGCGCAGGTTCCATTGGAAGAGCACAAAACAAAGTACAGATATTGTTCATTACTAAAACAATTCCCAAGAGGTAATGATTTCGTTGAAGACAAAGAAAAGGAAGTAATTTACCCCCAAGGGCAGGACGAATATGATTGTGGATGTAGTAACTTCTGGAATTGAAGCACACGCTCTGTAATCATTAATTTCAACGAGACACATAAATGAAGAAAAGGAACTACTTTATTTTAAGCTGAACTGGATAATTGTGGCTCCTATTATACAGCCCTTTATGCACTCCTGGCAATTAAATTTAGTAGATATAGCCAAGTAAGTCCGTACATGTAGCAACATGACTAAAGAATTATAGAACAACGAATGACAGCATAGTATTGGTTCTCATAAAATATTTATGAACACCTGGTAACAATAATTGTTGTATAAGCGGATAGAATAGAAATGTATGGCATTCAGACATTTAATCATATGTACCGAACTGCGTCAAGACATCACAATTGAATTTCACACAAAAAGTCGTAACCTATCTTCAGTTAGTGGTAGTGTTTCTGATGATTACCGACACAGGACTATTAATTCACAGGGTAACGAAAAAAAAATGGAGGGAGTTTCACCATTTCACCAGGATATAAAATTATGTCAGCAGCGGAATGGCCTGATGGCAGAATGTAACGCCCAGAAACAAACTGACATATATTCCGAAATGGTATATTACGATGAATTATCTAAGAGCGGTTTTCCTTTAATGAAATATGCAAGCGAAAATTACACATATTTATGTCGGTGCAGTGCAGCACATGATGAAATGAACGGAAGGGTTCATTAAAATGTGTAACAATATCAAGTATCGTGTGTCTTTATTTATGCAGTTTCTTAAGTGGTTGACCAACACATCGTGACTTTCTTCATTTTAATGTATTTATTTATTCTTTTTGTTTTTGTTATTTTTCACTTCATCACGGTGTTTTTGTCTGCGGGCTGAGAGCGAAGCCAGCGAGTCAGCATCGTGCTTATTACGTGATGTTAACAAAAAGAACAATTAATGGAGTGGTAGTGAAAAAGTTAAAATCAATTACATTACGGCTCCTGAATGGTAAGCCTACAGGTAGCCAGTGTACAGAAAATGTGAGCTGAAATCGGAGAAACACAGCCTTTATAAAGCCTCACTAAAAAAAACGAAGGTCAAACAGACAGCCCTGCAGGGTGAGACCAAAAAACGTAAAGAACGCGTAGTAAATATTTAAATACATAATGACAGTGTTGAGACATGCTCACGCAAATCATGAAATGTGGGCGATTCTCTACAGCCGACAATCAACTGTTCGTGACCCAGAGTATGCATAAAAATGGAAAGTCGTGTAATAAATATGGGCATTACAATACATAAAAGCGTACGGCCATACACGTGATTATAGTACACAAAGAGGAAACCAAGACCAGGCGTGATATTACTGTCACTTCACGGATATACTTGTAAGGTCATACATACATGTAAAAAAACAACCTTTTGTGTGGACCAAGGCTTAGCCTCGAACCGTGCAGTTTGCATACAAGAAATTTCGTATATACGTACATTATAAGGGCCGGCTGTGAGCAGTAGTCGTTCTTAACCTGAGCACCTCGGAGCAAGATAACTAGTAGGCATACATGTTGTTTTTCCTTTTCTTTTTATTAAATTTAAACAAACTAAACTTTTTGGGTTATGAAATTTAGACTAATAGAAGTTAGAATTATACTTCCACCAACACTCGAATGGATACTACGTTTCTCTCCACCCACCATTTATGGCACTCCTCTTAGAAAAAAAATTTATACAGTTTTTCTTACTGTATTATTACCAGTTTATGTCCATTATGACAGACACATTTGTTTCGAACATGCCATATTCGATTAAAATAACGCAATAATAATCGTAATAAGACGTCATTCATTCAGCGTTGAAATTCTCGCTGTGACATACGTGCAGTTGCCAGCTCCCAGAGTTAAGACAGCAGTAAAATGCCAGCAAAAGAATCCCGCATCAGCCGGTATTTTCCTCACCTATGGCTCTCACATCGTCTCACCCTACACCGACAAGAATTTGACCACCAACATTATGGAAGCCCTGACCGGTGAATTCCATTTGAAATCGTACTGCATCGGCTATAATTCCGGAGATTTCCAGTTCTATTTCCGTTGTCACACGCTGCAAAATAAAGACGTTGTGATGAGAATCTTAAATACTACTATTTCGACTAGTGCTGTTTTAGGAATTAACCCAATGAAGACAAAGAGAACTAGACGAAACTTGATAATGGGCATTTACAAGAACAATCCAACGCCTGTATAGAACCTGACAAACAAAGAAGAATTCGTACTATCATTCGTTACCCTTCTTCAAGCCTGGTTAAGTAAACACCCCAAAAGAGTTTTTGACTTTTCCAACCAGTTCATGTTGAAATTTGCTCAATTTTATCCATATAGAACGGCGAGAGTGATTAATTCCACTCACTACATTACCGATGATTGACGTCTCTGTGTTTTCTTTTATGGAATAGTTTGACATTTGTGATATTATGAGTGCCTAATTGTTGTTGTGTAGAGAGACGAGAGAAAAAACCTGCCTCTTCAGGTGTAGGCCTAAACTAAATTAAAATCACAACACAAAAATTCAATTCCCTCTTCAGGTTTAGGTCTAAAAACTCAATTTAAACCACACAAAAATAACTTTCGTTCTCAGGAGTGGTATAAAGGGGAGTGGGAGTCGGGTGCAGCATCCCTCATGGATGCGAGGCTGAAACATCCGGCCAACTACTTTTTGTGGCTCCCACGTTTTCTGGCAAGAGTACAACTATCGCAAAATTGATGTCAACCTCTCAAGACCTTATGGACCTTCCTCCGACCAGCGTTACTTAATGCTACGGAAAAGATAAACCTCTTTTTGACTTCTTGAAGAAAACCAGCCTGATTCCCATTCAATTCCACTCTAAATTTAACCAAGATATTTACGACAGTTTACGACGTGACTCTATCCTAATTATAGAGTCACATCCTGCTTCATCAACAACCTGCCAGCCTCATTCATAACATTATTCTGAGGGGCACGCACCAAAGAGGCGCATCTGTAATTAACGTTGTTCACAACCAGTTTCTCAAAACGTTTAAAACTGTTTCCTTAAAAACTCAGTACTTTTTTCGTTGCCCCGAGGCGTGACGGGTCCTGTGTTTAGCGTCTCTTGACTTATTAAAATGAAGAATACCTTTAACGAAACTACAGACAAAAAACTCAAAGTGTTCCTAAAACTATATTCAAAAGTTGCAGTTTAAAAGAAAAACACAAGCATTTTATTCGAAAATCAAAAGGGTGGCTGACTTGGACGATTCTATGAACATTCTTTGAAGATATTACCCAACCAAACTCTTAGCGAATATGACAAATCAAAGCTTTACACTCAAATTCGTCAACGTTATTTAGACGTCGACAAAAATTACGAAGCTTAAGCGTTAAAAGTGATGTCAGCATCTTCCAGCGCCCCCACAAACCCGGTGCCACTGGTGCACCACTGGTGCGGCAAGTGCAGGCAGCTTAACTGCCCTGGCTGGTCTTGCCAGGACCTCCAATGGTTGTACTATAGGCACGTCCAGTACTTTGGGGGAGGAATTACAGCCTGCTTCTGAATTTATGCTAGACATGCCTGTACTACCTGAAAAATACAAGGGGCGAAACAGACGTTTTTTAGACAGTGGTGACATTGAGTACGATGCTATAGGTCAGTTGATAAACGACGGTAAAATGATCGAAGGTTTGAATGTCAAGGATCAATAACCGATAATAAAACATTAAAAAAACTGAACAAAAATACCAGGTAAATATTAGAGCCTACATCCCATGCCAGACGGCGCTAAGACATTCTAGCCTGCCTTTAAGAAGGTATATAGATAAGATCCCCCACCCCTCAGGTATTTGGGATCTGGACCAAGCGTCGGGGACTACGCTTAAATATGAATTATGCGTCTGCTCCAACTGCAGGCAAGAATCTGGCTGGAATGTTCGTTGATGGCAAAAGTGGATGCACTGTTTTGTCCAGAGAAATTTGGATTCCTTTACTGACTGCCCAGC
>JAHWFP010067640.1:41594-53090 GCA_023313725.1 Lithobius niger | reverse complement strand
TTTTTTTTATCAAGTATCAGTAAATACTGACAAATAATAGAATAAGCTAGTTGATACTGCTCTTATGGTAAAAATGCATTTATGCAATAGGAATACAATTTCCACAGTGTGGATGGTTAGGAAAATTCAATACTCTTATAATAAAATATTATAGAGTTTTAACAATTATTGTGGTTATCGTAACAACAGATGAAAAAAACATAAATGAAAACCATTTACTATGCATTGATGACATGTACCATGATATGTACCGTTTTTGGGCCTACGTTAAGATGCTGTCCACCTTATCAGTAGGGCCCAGAAGAGAACACATAAAAAAGCTTGGTGGATTATATTGGGAAAACTGTTTACATCTATTAGGTGGAATTTCAACCTAACGTTACCAAAATAGTAGTTACCTGTGTCATTAAAATAACTAGATACACAACTTGATTTTTCGTACAGATCCTGACTGAGGTCCATTGTGTCAAGTTCGGTTAATAACTGCCTTTTAAAAAAAATATTCTATGATTTAATTGAAGGAATTTATTTCACAAGTGAAAGGAAAAAATTAGAAATGCTAAGTATTTCTGCTCGCCAAATTACCCCTTCGATACATTGATCAATTATTTGTTGAGTAATAATTCATGAAAGTGTTGCGTGATAGAACATTATAATATAGAACAGAATAAAACTGAATAAAGTACAATAGAATGTAGTATACTAGAATAAAATATTAATTAAAGACACCAAACCATGCATTGCCAATGTTTCCTTAACTCAACTCTACAGAATGAAAATGCAGATTTGGGAGTCAAAGCAAAACTTAAGTATATTACAGTGGTTAACCTGACCACAAGAGTCAGTATGTGAATTCAAGAATTGATGATTTCCTCAGTGCTTGCATAAGCTTATAATTTCTTCCTTTCAAAAGTCGACAGTATAATTTCGAATAAGCTCACAATACTCAATCCAATTATAGATCCAAGCAAACCCCCAAGGTCACACAATAATCTGACAATCGAATCAGCTGGCTCAACTGTGTGAATTATAATGATATTGCTGTCGGCTTGGAACTTGATATGCGTCTTAAAATCGTCCGCTGGCATTACATCTAATGTTCTGGTTTCGTAAATCCGTTTGTTGCAAGGTGGTAAACAACTGCAGTCATCTGCTCCATCGGGCATTACAAATACATCCACAAACTTCTTGTGCGATAATTTAGCTGTACGACTTGACTTGCATTGCGGTAGGTTCATTTCAGGCATGTAGGGGAGTCTAAGAAGGAAAAGAGTGGTATTATAATAATATTGCATTTAAATATTGTGAACGTAAATCGGTTACAAATAACATTCCGCATTAACTTTTCTTCAACAGGGTTCTTACAGTTCTTAAAAAAACAAAACAAAGGGCAAACATGAAGCACAAAATACTATGTTATGTTCGCCATATAATACTAGTGTAACATAATACAATACTTGTGTAATACTAATGCCCACCAGTGATTTAAACTTGGCCACCAGTGGTGAATTTGAAACTGATCCTTAATAACAACTTATAAAAAACTGTAAAAAAACGGGTTCTCCAACAGTCACAAACTTACAGTGCTTCCAATGCCCCCTTAGCTTGTGGGGTGGTTTAAGGATTAATGCCTAATAATAAAAATTCTTTTTAAAGGACGTATTAGGCCTGCAATTTCTTAAACGTATAAAGAAATAGTTGTATATTACTCATGGTTAAAGGAAATCGAGCCAAACAGCTAAAATCATACACCAGAAATTAAATAGTACAGCAAGCTTATATGCACTTACTTTTCTTTGGAGTGGCATGACTCGGATTCGAGCTGACAACACAATCCACGCCCATATCATTGGTGTAACGCCTTTTTCTATAATCCTACTCCTCCACCGGCATATAGATGACTCACTGACTCTGTTATTAACGTCACAGTACTGATTCAGTCACAGCACTGACTGAGAATGCTTACGTAATCTCTGGTGTACGATTTTCATTGTTTGGGTTGGCTTCCTCTTTCCTTTATATACTTTACAGCGATTTTTACATATTACCTTATTCATTCGTGGAGGCTTTGTATTTTTTGTATTCCATAACATTGCATGTAGCTGCAAGCATTGTCCATTGAATGGAGCCCTAGCCACTGCTGTAACATTAATAACGGGATCAGTGAGCAATCTTTATGCAGGTATAGGAGTAGGCCTATTGCTAAATTCGTTGTGTCAGTGACCTGGAGTTGATTGTTTTGCCATTTCGAATCTGGGTCAGTCCACTCCAAAAAACGTTAGTACATAACAGCGGCTTAAGTATCTACGTTTTTTTCTGTTTATGATTTTCGCTGTGTGGCTTGTTTCCCTTTTTCCTTTATAATTTCTACAACACGTGATATATTGGAAATAAAAAAAAACGAACAGATTTAAAGTTTCTTCAAGACAAGAGATGTTTAGGTATGTACAATTTTAAGATTGAGACATAAAATGGAAGCTTAAACGTTTTATGGCTTGTTACTTCTAAGACATTAACAAGACTGAAAACCAGCATGTTACGAAAAATTTTTAGAATTAATGTTTTTAGGCTTGGTCGTATTCAAATTAAGTGTATAGGTAATGTTTCCATTCTAAGTTCGTCGTTTACAGAATGGAAATAGATAAAAAAAAATACTTCTAGAGAGAGAAGCGAATGAGTCATATTTTTAGCAACACTACTACTTGATAGTGTTTTTTATAACATGTCCATATTTTTTATTAGAATTGGTTTCAAGTCAAAAAAGCTAACATTGTATTATTCATGATTAAGGTACTAATTACGGTGAGTTCGAAGATAAATGATTAAAGTAGCTAGTTATACATTTTTCGTCACTTTCCAGATTTTAAAGGCTACACTTTTTTAATTGGGCCAACCTTTTAAGTGATGCAATTGTAATTTTACAGTTTTAAAAATATTATATCATGAGCTCGTTTGTCTGCCTACACTGAATTTGGTTATCATATATGTGTAATAATCTGCATTCCTCAGTGGTATGTATTCTTATAGGTGAATGCTTTTAGAAGCATATTTCTCTATTGACAATGTAGTAAAAAATGCCGGATTTTTTAAAAATACGATTGTAAAGGGTAATTTTATTCTCTCAGGGTTATATGTTTAAACGCCAAATGTACCCAAATTCACCATGCCACTGAATGGCTGGATAGTATTAGTGTTAGGAAGGTTTTCCTCACTACTGGCTATGCTTTTTTCTGTGCAAATGAGAGGCAGAATCATTTATGCAAAATAAGCTATCCCAAACTTTGCTCTCGTCTATGTGACTACATCTGAGAATAGAAAATCTTTTTTCAGACTGAACTGGAATTGCAACTTTTGAGCAAATTATATATTCAGTAGTAATAGCCCTAGAGCTTTTGTCGATAGTACGGCTACTGTTTTCACACGAAGCCTGTAATCACATATTCAAACTAATGAGTGCAAATTATTTTGCAATTTTATCCGGAAGGTAAAGTTTACGAGCGTATAATTTCAAATTAATTAGCGTGAGTTAGTTTTAGTCTGGGTATAGGCTTAGTGCGAAAACATTTTTAGCTGTATTATCCTCAAAAGCAAGAATGCTGTTTTATTGGAGTATATCCCAATTCAAAATAAATAATGACCAAAGAACTAAACATTCTTTGTGTTTATTAGTATTTATAATGTAATGCTACGATATATTAGCTTATCAGTTTATCAGTCATCTTATTTGTCTCCAACGAGGAGTTACACATGATGCTGCATCGGCAACTATCTCCTTTTAAACGCTCCGCATCAGCAAACATTGCTGAAATCCGCCAAGAGATGGCTCTGTGTGTGTGCCTATACTAATCTTTACTTGTTTACTAATAATTACCATGCGATGAAAAATCTAAAAGACTAACGCGATAAAATAGTAAGTTATTTATGCCATTAGATCGCTGGAGAAAAATTATAAGAAAGTAGCCTGAAAAATTACAAAGTGTAACCATTAAAATACAAAAATCATAATGAATATGTCGAGTATTCCTGCTGGTATATTATAAGAGTCAAAGGCCGCGGTTGTTACCTAGCGGTTTGCTTCTGTTTTAAGCTTAGTGCATGCGCATGCTTAAGTTGTGCATGCGTACAACGAAAAGGACTCGGGGAATACTCACCCCGATTATACCCCAGTGTACAATCAGGTGATTATACCACACTAGGGCGATTACACCCCGCTCCTCTACCTTCTACCATGATAGCGAGTGGGATATACTAAAAAAACAAGGACTTGAATTCTGGTTGGCGTAGTGACGAGTTGGCTTTGCGACATGTTGTTTAAGACTGTTACCCTTTACAAATTCAAGGAATTCATGATATGAAATGGCGTCACTTGGCTCCAGTGGTATGCAACTCAACCTAGTTATATTTGAAAGGCTAAACTGCCATTTATCGGCATAAAAGCAAAACTGGTTGAATCATGATATTATTAAACGTAAATCAAGTTAGACCAGTGTTTAGGCATGGTAGATGCTGGTTTTAGTAGGAGTACAAAAGTTGGAATGTTGAAAACTTCATGAGCTTGATGCAACAACTCATCCATTTCATTCGTTTGAGGGATCAGAGGTGATGGTTGGGATCGAACGTTGGGCTTGATCCACCGTGAGTACTGACTGTCCCTTATCTCACATTGGCACAAAGTATTTTTACGACATAATGCTGTCTCTTCATCAGGTGAAGCGTTATGAGCATTTGCACATTGTTTGCCTACATGTTGGCTCGCTCATTGGCTATCGAGAAAAAAATGATTAGGCTACCTGTATGGTCCAGTATCTGCCAGAAGCACTGCAATGTAGGCCCAAATGCTAGTCAAGAGCTGTCACCAGCAGCTAATTAAGTAATACAAGGGATATTTTTTCTAAAGATGAATCCAGGTAAACCATTGCCCATTGACTTTTGGATTAAAATTATTATATATCTGCTTTCAGTGATGGGTGTAAACAACTAAAACAAATATATTTGTAGAATTGGAACGTGTTTTCTTTACAAGAGTAGGTTATTCAATTTAGAGAAGGCGGGCAATATTGTGGATTGACAAGTGTAGGAAAAGACAGACGATTAGATTTTTTGGTTATAAATTTATTTTTAAGCTGATTCATAGTTCTGTCATAGCTGATTCAAAGTATTTGGGTGCTTTTGCTGTTAAGTAAAATAATGCTTATACTGTTTCAAGTTTTGTTCTGAGTGTAGCTATACATTCTTGGATTAAATCAGTTATAGCTGCGCCTCGTTACTGGCACTGAGGTGTTTTTTACAAGCAAAGTTGTGTTAGTATATCAGCCGAATATTGATTTTATTTACGGGTTCAGGCTTTGAATTAGAAGATACTAACTTTAAGGTTTTGAGTTTGGAGTTTACCATGCATGTGAAGAAATATTGTCGTCTATACGTTATGGTGAACTTGATTATTGACTATTCTGATAGCTTTGATATTAATCTGTCTTCTGGAAATTATACCTTAAGCTAGATGCGAGTGTATACAATATACCCGTTTTATATCCTTTTCCGTTTTTATCTTGCATTAGTATTAATGTATCACATCAAAAACCAAAACTGGTAAAAGGGGCCACCAAGTTACGAATGGTTTGGCCCTTCAAAGGAGTTACACTAACACATCAAAATATTCACCAAGTTAATCGCACCGCTTAATAGTTCGAAGGTTAAATGAAAACTAAAATATTGCTACTTTCGGTAGCAATGTTTAAGTTTTCATTTAACGTCCAAAGTATTATTCGGTGTGATTAAGTTGGCGAATGTTTTGGTGTGTTGATATCACTCCTTTAACGGGCCGAACCATTCGGAACTTGGCGGCCCTTTTTACGAATTTTGGTGTTTTATATGATGTTAGTCCTTTTTTTTAAATTATGTATTAGACACAACTCCACCTGTGCAGATGTGTAATAAAGTACCACGTCAACAAGAAATTGGATTTCAACACTTTGCTACTACCTTTTGCCTAGAGGCCAAACCATTCTCAACTTCGGCACCTCTTTATAGGTTTTTGGTTTGCTTTTAAATTTGTTGTAATTTGTTTTATTTCGTTAGTTTTGGTGTGTTCATATCACTCCTTTGAAAGGCCGAACAAACTTAACTTGGTGGCCTCTTCACCAGTTTTGGCTTTGTTTATTTTACTATGATTTTACAGTTGGTTTATTTTTCGTGAAGTGGACCTGAATACAATTTCTTTGGCAACGTTGTTTAAATTCATGGTGCTACACTAGTGTGTGTCTAGGCACGCACGTCAGTATACACGTTGTCAGTGTCCGAACTTGGCCGTCCAATGAGAGACGATTCCGACAATGCTAACAATGGTTATAACAATATTTTCATATTTATGCGCCATTCCACGCCATCCCCGTTACACCCCAAGGCTCCAAACCATAAAAGGTACGCAGTTCGTATCGTACTGCAGCCATTCGTTCAATTTCATAGCTGGAAGCCTTACCATTATCTCGGTATCAATGAATATTCACTCTTTGGAAATTAACATGGGGATGAACGGACTAGAATTAGCTAGCTAGCTAGCTAGTAGCTAGTTACACATTTGCAACGGTATTGAGGGTTAGATTTTGCATTGAAAGCAGCTTAACTAGCTTTCCTGCATGAGTTAGTTTTTGTCAAGTTGGTCATTGCTCTTGAGTTCAACACAATTTAAGCATTTGTACCACATTATTATTTTTATCCAAGTACCTGAAATGTGCTCAACTCTGTTTCAGGATATTAGACACCGACGATATAGCGTTGCGCTACAATGGTTTACAACCTCAACAATTGAATTGATGTGATGTATTTTGTGATGATTGTTGCCTAACTTGGTGCTACACACTAGCGTGTGTCTAGATCTAAATTTGATGTGTGGGGTGGAAAATATACAATTTAAAGATGTTAATGTGAGGCTTTTATTTTGCCTTCATGTGCTAGTTTGCCTAATGATTCAAAATTATCATCCTAATAAAACGGTGAATCATATAATACGACAACAGATTCAACATAATCCCCGTACCTGCAATGAATTTGCAATGACAACTTCATGTAGCTACAATTAAACACACATCCGTTATGATGTTGCATGCTGGCACAAGGGTAAGCATTATCAATAACAGATATTTCCTACAAAAAAAACATAAATATTAATTTTTTTCCCTTCATGGCCTTCATGGAACTAAACCTGAAGACCCATTACTTAACATCTATTATGAATAAATTGACAAGTTTGATACTAAAGAAAATTACATCTATCACAAAGCAATCATCAAAAGTCTTGTATACTTGCCGCTGGCTCAAGGGTGCCCATTCATTGGGTTTCTTTAGGCAGTGCCTTAATGTATGTTGATGAACTTTTTGTAGACTAAAACAAATGCTCTTCATTGATGATAATATTGATTAAAACAGGGCCTTTAGCTCAAATCGAAAAGATGTTTTGTCAGGCAGAAGCTCCACATAAATTACCGTATTTATTTAGGGCTTCTGACAAACTTTGGCGAATTTCCATAATTGTTTTTACTTCTACCGATTTTGATGTTTTAGTACAAAATTTTAATCATCTCGACAACACCTTTTCATTGGCCACACAACTGACTCAATAAACTGAAGAATTGGGAAATTATTTAGCAAAAACCCAATTCTCATGTGTTTACATATGGTTCGATCGAATTAAAATAAGAAAACCTAACCCTTATTCTACTTTTGAAGTCTCTCTCCACGAAAAACATTTTTTTTTAATTTTGTTAGACCTTAGTGAAATATTTTTTTATCTCACTCGATGCAAGCTTTGAATAAACAGTGAATATCCTTGTTCATATCTTCAATTGAAATTGTTACTCTTTGCCCTTTTTTTAGATCAAGCCAACTCATTCCTTCTTGATAGCCCGTGCATGAGCTGTATAAAATAACCACATAAAGAGTTTGAATGATTGCAACGTTATTCCCTTCACACAATCCATTAATTTGTTTGCTACCTTTGATGAATTTCTAATAAAGACAATGAAATTATTGAAAACAGAAGATATTAACTTGTATTTGATGTATTCAACGGTATTCTATATTTTGCCATTCAATATGGTCTATTTATAAAAAAGTGCTATTTTAGTAGTTTCATACCATAAGAAATAATTTAAAGTTTGTTGTTTTTAAATCAAAGTGTTAACAAGCTTGTGCAATTGTTTGAAATTATTAGAATTGTAATATTCTGGTTAGTGCTTGGGTTTACATTTTTAAAGACCATTTATAAGACAGACACCCATGTTACAGTCTACCACAGAACAGACGCATAATTGTTACATGTTTTCAACAACTGCAATTGATTTAATCAACCCTACTCCAGTTATCCCACGTAATTTTATGGCATACATGGTGCATTTACACATTTTAACACTTAATGACAAATGTTCATATACCATACTTACTAGTCCTCAACTATATGACTAATGCATACCCTACATCCGAAAATAATTTTCATCCACACGTGTCAGCAGTTTGCAGTTTTTAACGTAAAAAAAGTCACTAATGGTGCTCTGTGCATTCCAGAAACCAAAGTTTATAGCACCCTATTGTTATAAATTAAATTTATTCTGCAAAATCGTCTTTCAGTGAACATTCTTTCCTATTTGTTAGTGAACTTCCATTCGGAAGCAACATAACAATTTCTTGGCCTACACGGCATTTACATGTGCCATCCGTGCATGAAAATTACAAATTTACCTCATTTGATGTTTTTACTTAATCAACCAATATTTTGTTCAGTTTTTGGAAAGCAGCACAATGCTTCTTTAATCAGTATGCATTTCTTCCAACTTGAATGTAAAATTTCGGAGTGATTGTTTTTGTATCACAGGTATAAAGAGCACAATTTTACTAAGCTCCAAATGCAATATATTCATTTTATATGATAAACTATATTAGTATAATCAGTACTGACTTAGTCAAATCTTGGATTGGCAGTCGACCATATTCCACATAATAGCTTTTCAAATTTGTTAAGTGTTTCCACAACAAGACGACCCAGTGGCATAAAATTTCTTGCATTTATAGGCCTACTAGCCAAACCCAAGAATCCACTGAGGTGTCATCAGCTACGAGTAATGCTGAGCACAGAAGATATGTATTACTAATCCTGCACACAGGACAATAATACTAGGAAAAGGATTAGTCTGCCGATGGGGCCTGCTCACCAGTATTGTTGCTCAGCAGTATTATAAAAAAAATGACTACAGTAATGGGGAAAAGGATTAGTGCTTCCCAACACTGCTTTCTTGTATTTAGTGCTGCAGACTAAACGTATGAATAACAGCCAAAGGGTAATATTTAGGCAAGGAAACCAAAAATAAAATGCGTGATAGAGTTTGGAAAATAAACAGCAAAATAAAAAATTACATGTTGAATAATTATATTTTAGGAAGCATTTTAGTTTTAATCATTGCTAGTCTCAGTCGTAAGATGGCGTAGTTTCTTTTTGTAAATTGTGGATTAGTCTATCGTCATTTTCCTGTGTTTATGAGGTTTATTCAGCATATCATTGTTTTGTGGTGGTCTTGGGATGTAGGTGGCAGCATGGTTGGTGATATACCTGGGTAGTATGAAAGTCGGGTTCCCACAGCACTTTTGGACTGGCCAGCTGTCATGGCAGACTTCTCGTTACATCCATGATGAAGTCACATTTGGTGATGGACCAATCAGAATCATGTATTTGTATCACGTGATCGCTAACGTTGTAGGTAGACAAAGGTGTAACATGTGACCTCTGACGTCGTAAACAACTGAGATCAGACGTCACACCCAGTTCAACTGATCATGTGTATGACGTCACATCCATTAGTGTGTGAATTTAAATCAGATGTCGGTATTTACATCAGTTAATATCTACCGTTGTAGACAGCTGCCATTTATCACAAGTAACCTCTCGTGTCAGACACAGCCATCATTGCACGTTTCGTGAGCTATGATATTATTTCGGATCATTATTTCAGTTCATGTAACGGATAACATCATTTTCTCCAACAGAGACACTTTCAAATTCATTTGGTAACTGGTATTGACACTCCTACCGTTCATATAATTGGGTGATCCACCCTTTTTGTATACAACGTGAGCTATGATATTATTTCGGATCATTATTTGAGTTCATGTAACGGATAACATCATTTTCTCCAACAGAGACACTTTCAAATTCATTTGGTAACTGGTATTGACACTCCTACGTTCATATAATTGGGTGATCCACCCTTTTTGTACACAAATCAGTTCCTATTTAGTGTTAATATACATAGATGACCCCACATTCAAAAATTATAATTTTATGCTTTTCCATAAAAATAGTCTTTTATAGTAGGGCCACTAAGAGAATGACTTGGTGTTATCATCGATTGTTTAAGTCGTGACCTCGCTTGCTTGTTTAAGGTGCATGCAAGGTGCACTCTTGGCCATTCATTACCCGTTACCAAGGATTCTTCCATTGTTTGGCAGCGCTACGTACACGATCGGATCGAGGTAGTCCGTGCATTAGCAATGAATTCAATTGGAATGATCGTTTTGAGACGTTGTTATGGCTACGTCAACACATAAAATAATTTTAGCAGTAAAGAAAGATAATTTGTGGTTCCTCTCATAACATAGTGAAGTGAGAAAATTTTTGTTCCACTAGAAGTACTTTTAAAAACGATATACACTTACAAACAAGGTTCGTTACTGAAAATATAAACGTCGCTCTCGCTTAAAGCATCATTCATCCTCCCCTATGGTTGCCAGGCAATAACAAGTTACGCAGGCAAGCCATCCAAATTCAGCTGCCCAAAATCCAAACAAACAAAATAATAGTGAAATATTAAATAAAATCCCTTTAATTTTTCTTTATTAAATAAGTAAAATTTAAATTTTACTTTAAATAAGTAAAGTAAAATAAGACAAATGAAGAATAAGACGAGCTCCACATGTCTAAAATAAGCATACTATACCTAACACGAAAAACTGTTGGACTGCGTACGGCAACTGTTAAATCGGCCGTAGCCGTCTCGTGATTTCGGCAGTGTTCTATTACTTTCGATAACAAAAGCTTGGCGAGTTGAAAATAGTTTACAATAAATTTACACGTGTTACCTTGAAACGTTTGCAAATCCTAGATAAACGGGGAAAACAAATACATTAAGAGTGTTAGTGTCAAACTCTCTCTTTGACCTCTCATTTGTTTACATACGTAGAACAAAGTGGAGCTGTAAATCAACATCTGTTTTGTCCACTCCCGATCATTTCGTGAGATTTCTTGTATCCAGACGTTAACTCTGTAGTGTTTCACGTATCTTCTTTCAATGATTTGCTCTGTTGACAAACATTTTGAATTGCAGGACGAAACAAGGAATCGGTGCATCGTTATCCCGCGTTTTCTTTATCACCGCCTCTTACTTTAATTGCTGTATAGCGCCGATTACTACCATAAAAATACGGAAAACTAGGTGCGCTTCGGGGGGGGGG
>JAHWFP010067640.1:15557-41494 GCA_023313725.1 Lithobius niger | reverse complement strand
TCATGCCAATTTGTCAATTTAGTTTGTAATACAGTACAGTGTAACCAGCAGCTGGGAAATAACACAAATAAGAGCACAATGGATTTTTTTTTATTTACCAAGACTTCTAACAAGATGGCTATCTTTTTTCCAGCAAACCCCAAGCATTCCTTTGCTGTGCCGACACTTTCTTAAGAATAGGGAGTTGTTTATTTGTACGGATGTCTACAATAATACGTCTTATTGACGTGTTGAAAAAATTGAGCTGCGAAATGGGTGATAGACGCAGCCTTTTTTTTCCTGGCGTCTCTACATCACTTGCCCGGAAAAGCTATAGGCTTAACGCGCCTTGCATGAGACGTGTAGCAATTTAGCAAAACGTTACAACACTCCAGTAGCAGCCACTGCACACTTTCAGGATTGCGTGTTAGTTTTATACTCTCCAAATTCACTCACCCTGGATTCGAAATACTAGACGATGTTTTAAACATCTCCAGAGCTTGACTGTGTTAAGTTTTACCGCGCTTCGCTAACGGAGTCAAATTCGACGCCATGTCTGGGCTCGATTGAACTCGCTGTTGGCAAGGTGCACCTATCCTACTGGCAAAAAAGCGCGATATTCGACGAACGCAGAGTCATTCTTTCAGTGGCCGGACTCTAACACATTAACACTTTCAAGTGATCCACCTACTCTTCTTTATGTGGACGAGTTTCGATTTTATGTTTATGTTTTATGTTTATGTTTAATGCATGCTGCAGTTTTACAAGGACTGTCTCGGTATCAGCTTGGTAAAAACTTCAATAATGTTTTCCCTACAGTTTATGTTCTTAATTGGGCACATTTGGATATTACTTTTTTTTTTGACTAACTTCGATATGCTTGGTTTACATGTGATCACAATAATCCTTCATGAAGGCTATGGCGGCTTTGTTATCGCAATAAATTATGATGGGCATGCTTAGGTCCAACCATGATAGTAGTTCTCCAGTGGATTTCGGCCATTTCAATTCTACTAAGGTTGTAGACAATCTAATGAACTCCACCTCCATTGTTGATAGTTTTATGTTTTGCTGCTTCTGAACTCTTCAGGCTACTCGGATAGCAGACAACATCCCGACTTATCTAGGCCAGGACCTTCTGTCTGCCACATTCGACACCCAGGAACTGTCTATATAAAATACCAATGTGGGCTGTTCTGAGGCTTATCCGCAGTGCAAACTTAGGTTTCTGGTTGTATGGGTATATACAAGGATTTACTGCAATATTCTACAACGGTTTGGCTTATGGTGGGAGTTGAACTGTGAGAAGGCTGTTACTGAGAACAAAATGTCTGATCGGTTACAGAGCCAAAAATATCTAAGCTTCTATCAGCATGAGTACTATCTACCACCCCTACCTTCTGTTTACTGTGGGATGTCAATTGCATGCTGACATTCATAGGTAGGTGTACACGTTTGGAATCTTTTAATCTAAAGTGTTTGGGCAGTCCTTCGAATAACTTTTTTGGTGCATGTTCCATTGTCCATTGTGCGTCTCAAATTCTACTTCTAAGAATCTTCTCATTTTGTTTAGAGGTTGCTTGTCTTTAGAGAGATCATTGACGTAGACTAGGAATATGGTACTCATCTTGTAAGTTTACATAGAATTGGTCATCCTCACTTATTTCAATTCTTAGTTCATAAACGTCGAGTCAAGTTCTTTGAACCATCTTCACCCTGACAGATGTAATTCGTTTAGGGCTTTTTGCAAATTCCATGCGAGCCCTTCTGTAGTTCTGAAGCCAGGACCTGGTTGAAGATAAATCTCTTCCTGTAAATTTACATACTGGTACGGACACTTAATTTCTAAGTAGCAGTAATTGACCAATTCAATACATATTACTAGTAGGACGAAAAATCATCTCACCAATGTGATGCTACTATTGGTGAGAAAGTTTCGAAGAAATCAAAATCTTTCTTCTGCGTGTTTCCTTGTGTGACTAATTTTGCACAGTATCGGGCTGTTTTTCCATTTGGAGTCTTGTATCATGGCGTAAACCAATTTTCATCCAATGACTTTCTTGTTAACGAGTTTCTTGGCTTGCGGGTAGACTTTCATTTCTTTAAAGGTACTCATCTATTCCTTGTAGCTATCTGTCATTCTTTAGTTTGACGTGACTTGACAGCTTCTTCAGAATTTGATGGTACGTGCTCTTCTGCACGAGTGGCTTCAGGATGTAATTCCTGAGCTGTATGGTCAAATTGATTGTAATCAATTTATTCATCATTGTATTCACTTGTTGATGAAATAGGGCTCTTTACATCTAAAATACTTCTATAAGTGAGGCTGAATGACCAAGTTGTCCAGCTATCAATTTTTATTCTTGATGGAGATTTTTCAATCCTTGGGCTAGTTTCCTACTTGTTTCTTCAGTGGGCTGCCTACTGGTTGTGGCTGCATTAGGCTCTTTTCTTATTGTGACTTCTTTGCCAATAGTAAGTACGGGAGTTCTTCTGCTCATAAGGTTTCCTCTAGATTTATTAGGCAGGACAGAGGTTTCATTCTAAGACAAATTCTACATTTTCTTCTTTCTTCGAGTTCCGTATAGTAATGCATCTGTGCTTCTAGTTGAATCTGGTGCGCTGAGTTTCTCAAATTTTCATTTCTTCATTGGGACACCAAATTCTATATACTCTTCTATGAAATGCATAAGCAACTAGTATGCTTAAGCTTGCTGGGGCTGTAATTCCGTGTGAGGATATCTTTCATCACGCATGTAACACAATGAACCAATTCGTATCATGTAGCTGACCCTTAGTTGTCTTTCAAAGCACTTCCATGGTTTGTCTTCGTTAACACCGGAATGTGCAGCTCTATTCTTCATATGAGAATAAGCTCGGCCGACCATTCTCTTGATAACCTGGCAAAAATAAGCAAAGTTCTAACTGTATCCATCAATGTTATAAATAGGACGGAAGGCCAAATGGACTCGAACAGTCTGACATTTAAATCCAAAAGGCAACGTTTGCATTTGTTTTTATTTACCAACAATGTCCTGTTGAGTCTTTCAGCTACTCCAGTAATTTCGTAACCGTAGATGTAGTCCTCTTTGCTCTCATGCATAGACAGGTTAATTTGTCTTTGAAATAACAGACACAAAATTCCAAATCGTTATCATGACGGATTCGCTCGAGTTTTCTTCTTGTTTCTGTTTCAGCTTGTGACAGGAAAACTTTAAACTAGTTAAACACTTCGTCCTTCGTCTTTCTAAGGTAGCCCTAAATGAAGCATTTCATCCAATAATCATCAATAAGTGAAAAGCAATAAATGGTTCAGCCCACTGAGCAACGAGAGATGGCCCACATACATCTGCGCGAAACAAATCCAATGGCGCCTTGGCCTTTCTCTCATTCACGGGTGCATGTTTTGCTCGAGTCGAAATCCTTAGTTTGCATGCTTCACATGTAGGCTTATCTGATGACAATAGGCAAATTCCTCAGACTTTTTACTCTTACACCATCTTCCTTATGGCTTGAAAGTTTATATGACCTAGGCGCTCGTGCCACATCATAGTTCTCTTTGCTGTCCATGTGCTTCCATTCCTTTTTGTAATGCACTAGGGAGAACAGGTGTACGTCTCTCTTCTAGTGAAGTATTTGTTCCCTCGATGGTAATAAGTGTGGCGTGACCTATTCCACAAATCCTTGATGTTCCTTCAGCTAGTGCTTTGCTTTCTTATGCACTTCCACCCGTAGCCATGGCACCAGGAGAGACGGGCAATTTTGCTAAGTAAATTGTATTGGTAATTCTTAGGTTCTTTTACATGCCACAATCGACATGAGCATGAGACATCATAGGGCCCTTCTCTTCCCGAAAATGCAAGGGTGGCTGATGCTGGACTCGAACATGGAACTTCTAGCACATGAGACAGGCATGCTTACCATCAGGCCTCCTTGCCCCTAGTGCACCTCCAACTAGTGCAACTGGTTGGATGTTCCTATCTTTGTAGTTCGTGAACCATTTCCTCGTGTTGCAAAACTGGTGCATAGAAGTTGTGTCGAGAGTCCATTGCGACTCATTTACAGAAATTGTTAACCCTTCTACAAATGCTGCTTGCGCTTGAATGTTTTGTTTGTCTCGTGACGATTGGTTTGATGTTGAGTTCCTAAAGATATGTACTTGCTTGTCTGGCGGACATTCTCTAGCAATATGTTCACAGCTTTCTAACTCTTCTAGACATAAATAGCAATGGAATCTTCTTCCATTGGAATCATTTCTTCCATTAGGGCTCTTCGAGTTTACACGACTTCGACCTCGTCTCCCATGTTTTTCAAATTGTGTCTTCAAGCGCAAGATCTTTTTCTCTTCCATCGATGAGTTGTGAATTTTCCCGGTATTGCTGGTCACTTTCGGAAGTGTTAGATTCAGGCTCTTGTATTTGCTCAATAATTGCTCCTTCAAAACTTTGGGGTGAATCCATCATCATCAAGTGTAAAGTCTCGTTACCACGGATGCCATCCAGAAGTGAAACCATAGACCAATTGGTAGGCATATTTGTCATCTGGAATAACTCTACAAGAATCAGCGAGACACGTACAGAGTTTTGAACACGTTAGAGATACTTGGCCAATTCTTACTATGTTCCATCTTCAAAAGAACAAATTCCTTCCTTAATTCTCTTGGCTCATATACGGCAGCCAATATCTCGCATGCCCCCTAGGCAGTTGAGCATGTTCTGTTCAATGTCTTGACCTCAGGTTCGAAATCCAGGGCAATATTAGCTAAGAATCTTGATTCTCTAAAATTATATTGGTGGGATGTGCCTCCTGGATGTGCCGACTCTTCTTCAGTAATAGGGACAACTTCTGTTTTATGTGTATCAACAAAACCATATAAGCCGCTCATCAACAAAATCATTTTGCATCAAATATCCACGACCTGGAACTCCTGTCATTAATTTTTGCCAACTCTAATGTTAACCCACTACTAGTGTGTTCATTATCTTGAATCATTATCATGACCTTCTGAAAAGTAAGTTCATTTGCTGTAATGTACCGTACACTTATGAACTACTACATAAAATACACTTTTATGGTGCCTCACTACCATGGCTGATGAGTGTACTGCATTATAGTGCAGCAATGTATTCCCACATAGAATACATTTAAAAGGTGTCTCTCTACTATGGGTACAATCTACAGTATGTTGGGACAATGCTTTCCCACACATTTCACATTTGTATGCTTTCTAGAGAATGTCTACACTGAGAATACACTAAAAAATTGAGTAAAAACTTCACATTTAAAGTACTTTTCTTTCGTGTGTCCGCTGTTTATGTAAACCCTGACTACTAAAGCCATACTAGAAATGGTTTGTGGACACATAGGCAGAGGATAATTAGGCATCCGGAAAATAGGCACCTGGAAAAATAGGCTCCGGAAAAATAGGTAAATAGGTACCGGATAAGTTTTTTTTTAATTGGGATGGATTGCCCTCAAATTCTGGATCATTTGCTTTAAATATAAGACACTTATTCGTGTGGAAAAATTGGGCACCCGGGGAAGGGTTAAAGAATAAAGGGCTCTTCCATATTTGTTTCTTTTCACTTTTTAAAACTTGAATCATGTATGACTACTAACAACATTTTAAAACTTCCATATCGTTTTTGGGCCATCATCATACTGTACACAAAGGTTTTTAAGTCGCTCTTGCATTCTGACAGTTTCTCGTTTTACTTTTACTTGGCCTTTCACCAAGATTCATTTGCAGAACAAGCAACCAACTCCTATCTTGCATTCCTTGAAAGCAATCAATTGCCTTAATTTGTTGTTCCATGCTTCAAATGTGTTGTTTGTAAGTGGGTTATTGTTGATTGTTGCACTGTTGACGCTCCCGAGTTCAGGCGGGAATTACAGTGGTACGTGGTGCAGTCTCATTCTGCCGTATGCTTGCCTTTGCAGTCGACGAAATACTCCATTCCATGCGGAACATGCCCACAGGGAGGAAAATAATTTGTGCATCCAACATGCCACAAAACAACCTGAATTCCTCATGCGGTTTGTAATTGTTGGTCAAGCCTAACACTTGGATAATTAAACAAAATGGATACAGCATAAGATACAGCAGTTTTTAAATGGCGTTAGCAGTAAAAAGTCGAAAGAAACAAATTTGGAATTACACTTTGCAATCCTTCCCAAATAATAAAAAAACAAACTTAGTGTGTATTTGTCCAGTGTCTTTTTGTCCGTGTGCCTATTTGTCTGGATGCCTATTTGTATGACTGTTGCCCTGCTTAAATTGGGGTGCCTAATTGTCCAGTGCCTGAGTGTCCTACATCCACCAGAAATATCACATTTGTATTGCATCACACCACTATGGTTACTGTTCTGCATATACAAGGGTATGTTCAATTGTTCATGTTGTTGGGGGTAATATTTTTCCAGACTTTTCACACGCAAATGTTTTCTCTTCCCTATTAAATGCACTATGCATGGTTCTAATTCTTGTAACCCCCTACAATATCTTTTTAATAATTGTTTAGTAAATATGAATGTTCTTCTGTGGCGGATATGTCAATTTACAGTGTTCAAAGTCAATAGCCTGCAGCAACACATTCTTCACTTTCCAACGGTTGAAGTCCAGCATGAACTATCTAATTTCCTTAATCACATTTTCGGCTTTGGCAATTTGCACTGCCTGGGTGACTGGCTTCAGTGCCCAGGTGTCAGGGTCCATAACACTGTTGAAAATCTGGGCTTATAACCCCTGTTAAATATAAGACTTGGTCAGCCAAAATAAAAAATCATCCAGTAAAAACCTACAAAAGATATGTGCTAAATGCATGACCCATTAGGTAGCCATGTTGGGTATAAGTGTCACTAGTAAACTGTTCAACACTTACCAATTTATTTCCCTTGATTTCTTAGATAAAATTACAATAACGTGTTTCATGCCAAACATAACTATGTATGGACATTCTTCATAAATAATAAATGAGGCTCTTTAAATAAACAGTCACAAATTAGATAATGCTGAAGGAACAGGCAGCACATCCTTCCTTCATAAAGGCAACTGCAAGATGGCTATAAATAAACAGGAGCCAAATCCTATTCTGTTCGGCTCCAAAGCCCATTATGGTAAGTATGGCATCAAAGGCCGCATGGGATGACACGTTTTAGGTACCAACTGTTTAGGAATTGTCAAAATCTAATAATAAGCAATAGAACAATCCTGCAGCAAGGAGGACCCCAAACCACCAAGCAAGATTGTCCTGAACTTCTGAAAGCTAACTTTCTTACCGGCTTCACTGCACGACAATTGGCATTGATGTTGGGTCCCCTAGGTACTATAAGACAGTCCACCTAGCATTGCAAATGTCGGTCATATTTCAAACGGGAGGATCTACAGACCTGAAAGGATGCTGATGCGTCTTTTCAAGGCCTATCTAACAAGCCAAATAAACTTGGACTTGTAGATATTTAGGAACTACTTACTGACAAGTATCAATGAACTGCTTTAAAATGATAAGCATATTATATATATAATTTTGATGTCTTTTACAAGGTGTCACCAAATTTAATTTTTTTACTTGTTTATGAAAGGTGTTTGAAAAAGTTAGGTTGGCATAAAAAGTTATGAAGTAGATTAGTGTATTTAAGAGCTAATTGTGTTAAAATTGCCCGGACTACATTAAAAAGTATTACTTTGACATAGTATGGCATTAAAACTCATGCTTTTGTACGCATTGTGGGTTAATGTATTAGCCTAATTACGCTCGGAGAGGGAATAGTTATCCGATTCCTGAGAATGTTTAAAAGCTATTTAAGCTTTAGTTATATAAATACAATGGTGTCAAACATTAGATCCCCGTTAACTATTTCCAATTTTTAGGAAGGTTGGTGTGGTGTCAAGCATTTTGAGTGAATTTTGAGTCAAGCATTCTTCTTTGCTGAAAAGTCTAGGTGTAAATGGTGTTACCAGTTTATCCTGTTTAACTGTTAAAGAGTTGTACCTTGCCTCTTCACTATTTTATGGGGGTGAGCGTGGTGTCATTGGTACACGATACCATATCTCAACTGGCCTCAGCCAGTGGTAATCATTGTACCTACTTGTTGCAAGGTACACTGCTGTCCTAGCTGTGCATACGAATGGAAAGTCAAACACCTGACTCTCTAACAATACCTTACCCTGCATGTAATACTTTAGGTTAATCTATCTAGAATCATGATGCAAGCAAACACAACAACGAGTTATTCAAAAAAGATCACTCGTTGACCAATTTCTTAGCCGCCCCACCATGCTTCACTACCAGACACGCTACACCGCCGTTGCTAATGCAGGACACGGTGAGTTCAAGTTAATTCCCAAACTATCAGTGAGGGCCTAACGAAACTCGCTGTAGTAATGCGTCTCGTGGCCCCCCCCCCCGCCATCAATCTAGCCTATCCCCAGTTCTGTGCTCACCGTGTAAGAGGAGCTATTGGTTTGAGTATTTGCATGGAAAGCCCAAATAGCATTATTTTCTGTTGCTATTGATTCGCACATTGTATATTTTTTATCTGCTATGTCACTGTTTAGTCACTTCTTGTGGTGCATGTGTCGTTCTTAAGCCGTTTCTTCTGCATTTATTACCCTTCGCTCTTTAGCCATGTCTTCTTAACTCAGTGCAGTCACCCCTTTCCTCTCCTTTCTTCATTTTTTTCTACTGAGTATTTATTTTTAGCTCTTCAGCTAAGTACAACTTTGATGGTCAAAATACAACAGTATTTGTTAAGTATGTGTGGATATAACCAATCACATCAAAAACCAAAACTGGTAAAAGAGGCTGCCAAGGTCAGAGGGTTTGGCCCTTAAAAGGAGTGATATCAACACACCAAAACAGTCGCCAAGTTAATAGCACCGAATAATAGTTCGACTGTTAAATAAAAACTAGAACATTACTATTTAAATACTAGCTACTATTATTCAGACAAATCATTTTTTCTCTGAATAGAATGCGTACCACTCTGACATGCTCGTTCACTTTTTTCCATTCAAATGAATTTATGTAAGAGAATTTACATTAAAAAAATATTTTCTTTCAAAATATTAAAATTAATGTAAACTAAATCAGCACATGTATAAACAAACCTTTTGATTTTATTTTATTCTAGAGCCTTGGCTTGAAGCAGTACGCCCTGAAAATAAAACTGCAATCATCGAACAACGAGTGACGAGTTTACACTATTATACAAGCACTTGCTAACTTACATCAGTGCACCATTGCACTACCACAACCTCTACACACAAGTAGGCACTGCTATGTACAAGCCTTTAGGATTGCACTGCTGTGTGAATAGTCATTGCACAAATATCTTCCCTACCGCGATTCTGCTATCAGCAAACTTTAGCTTTTTTAGCAGAACAATCAGAGTTATCTTACCTGAACAGTGTACGCCATGGAGTGGAAATTTTCGAAATAACTGTATTGATACAAGAAATAGTCCACGGGGTGCGACGAATGTGAACTGTAGTAGACCTACAAAGAGGTTTACACGAGTAATTTTCAAGAAAAATAACAATTTTTACAGTTAATGTAAGATTTTTCTTAACTAATTGAAGCCCTCTTTAAAAAATCACTTTAAACTTCTGTGGCCAATATTTGGCTCATCAATGTAGTGACCTTTTTTGTCATTTTTTTCCAGCAGCTGTTTTGATGTTATTATTCTGTCACACAGCTTGTCACGCTGTTTTGTCTAAATCTATAAGTGACTGGTTGTTATGATGGGAATCGTCCTTTAAGCTGTCCAATTGTTACCTAATCAATAATTAGTAAAGCCAAGTGTGGGTCTTTCTAACTTGTATTAAAACCACAAAATGCATAAAAGTTGATAAATCGACATTTAAAATTTTTGGATGGTCCCTCTCCCTTTAGAGTAAAACATCAGAATTTCCTAAACGTTTGGTTTCAAATGATAGCAGTTCAAATGATTACGTGCTTTTGCTATCTGGAATTTTTTTGCAGAGGACAAGTAAAATAAATAGGCATTCTTCATTTCACATTCCAGTTAAAATTATATTTTGTAATATAAATATTTAGGTAAGCTGAAGATGAAACACTGGTAATGATTCCTAATCTCCTCACTGTTTGTCTCACTTTCAGGAGAAAGCATTCTATATAAAAACAATAGACCTGTTGGCCGAGTGTAGCCTACTCTATACGGAACACAAATAAAGCCAGGGGAAGAGACATTTATTATTCATTCGACATGAGCTTAAATACAAGAGTGTAGTCAGCTGATTGACATCAGCTGACTACTTGGTTAAGTCGTTTACATTGAATGGAGGTGTGCAACGCATTGGCCAGCCACAGATTGAGTCACACATAGCATTGACATATGACGTGATGGGCGGGCAACATACACCACAATGCCCTCCCTTAAAAAAAGAAAAATGGGTTTTTGAGCTTTTTAATCCAATTTTAGGCAACAAGGAAACATCTGTTTGATGACTTTATGTGAGGATGGCAATATTTTCAACTTCAGATGATTCTTTTTATGGAATGCTGACATCTGGATGATGACTTTTGTTGTCACCATAATGACTTCAGATCATGTGGAAGATGGCTCTTTTGACTGTTCAGCGTTGAAACTTTAGATGTAATTTTTCCCCAAATTTTGTATTTTGTTGCTGGCGTAGTAGCTTCCCAGCATTACAAGTTGCTGACATGAAAACATAGAATCGTACAAGGGGGGGGGGAAATTAAGGCTTAATGGCGCGTCGACAACTTGGTCATTAGCGCCAACCTCAGTCACAGTGCAGTGGTCCGGGTTGCCACTGCACCACACATTACAGAGATGTTATGTTGTACTTATGTCGTACAAGTTTCAAGTCATTTTTAAAAAGGTACAGTCAACTAACTCCGTACACAATCAACGAAGGACGAATATGTCTTCAGCCACTGAAACAGTTTAAAACTGGGCCCCTAAGATGCCCACGATTAACGAGAGATGCAACATGTTTCCGATCTCCGTAACAACTTAAAATTGTTCTCTCTTTATGGGCAAACGATCACCGACAGAGGGCACGATACATTTATAATCCACTTGCCACTGTCAGTCATGTTACTGTTAAGTTAAGATTAAACGGGCCAGGTTTCACAAAAAAACCTGAGGTGTATGTCGCCCTCCAACCACGTCATATGTCAATACTATGTGTAACGTCATCTGTGGCTGGTCTACTGAGGTCCATTATCTGTGACTAAAATTGAAGTTAATCCAAATTCACACATGAAATCCTCAAAAATCTCTATAACTTTCTGAAAGTTATGGCCTCGTTATTTTCACAAAAGGAAATTTCGAGTGGGTGTCAACAATTATTAAGAACATATGTCCATTTAGTAGCCCAAAAATCTGCGTGCATTCTCTCAGTCGGCCTTAGGCTCACTCCCAGTTGTGCTTGGGCCTTGTCGGTTTTTCGTCTCTATTTTGTTGACATGCATCGCAGGTCTTTATCTTTTTCTATGACTGGTCATCGATACCAGGCCACCAACACCTTGACCTAGCTAAAGTCTTAATTTTCACGATTCCGCAGTGTTCACTGAGCAATTCTTTAAGCACTAGCCTATGAAACTGAGCAGGCACAATAATGCTAACCCCCACAGAATAGGATACCAAAAACTATTGATATTTCATTAGCAACGTTTGTTGTATCTTAAGACCTTTAAAAGAACACGATCCTTATTGATAGTTTTACATTATAACGCAAAAGTTGAAGAAAAGAAAAGGACATTGTTTGTTTGTTTTTTTGCTTTTAGGCCTGGCGCAAATTAGGTAGCCAAACGAGGCAGATCCAGCAGCCAGTCTGTTGTCCCCGTGACAAATCTTGGCTTCCAGTAGCCATGAAACATCGACAGCCTGTAACGAATAGCCAGAGCAACTGACAGCCAAAGCACCAAATTATGGGATACTAGTAGACCTCGGGTATTCTTGCATTGTGCAATTTTCCTTTTTTTTGGGGGGGGGGGGGGAGCTGAATAGGCAAAATCTGCGTAATGCTACACAACAGAAAAATAAATCTGCCTCTGCTACTTAGCCACTGACAAAAATTCGTCTTTTTTAATTGTTTCTTATTCTCCATAATTCGTCTTTTTTAATTGTTTCTTATTCTCCATAAACCTGCAATTTATGTTAGAGTGTTTGGGAACAAGTCCCTGAACTACTGCCGAGCGTGGAGCCTTGCTGCCGAATTGTTGAGCCAGGTAAATAAAGAATCGTCGGATCATCAATAAAGCAATGTGAAGTAACAAATTCACTTTAAAGGGACTGGAAATAAAGTTCGGTTAGCAGAGCGTGTTGTTTCGGCTCCCGTGGCCTTGTGCTAAGAAGTAGAATTTTACCAACTTAACGGCTACGGTCGGATTGATAAACGTTAGCGTGCCGTTAAACATCAACGCTGAATGGATCAAGTACTTCTATGAGTGATTAGTCTCAAGAACCCAAGTGCAACCGTATAACCCTCAGTAAATTTTATTCTCCAGGAAGACATAGGTTTCGGGAAAATTTACATTTTCGGCTTGTCACCCTATCTTGCGTCATCATCGCTTCTTTGAGTCTTTTGACAGAAATAGCCAATGATTATCATCTTCCTACGTGCGAAACTCATTCACGATCGGCTGCTAATAGCGGCCAATGAAAGCAGTGTTAGACATTCAGCTAAAGTTCATTATCTCGCCTGTAGGAAGGTCCAACTTCATTGCTGAACATCCACGGTCCAACTTTAACCTACGAATCCTGGTATATGTCCATTTAGACGATCAAATTCGGCATCAGGCCAATTAAAATGGCGACGCTACCAACAACACATCATCTTCCCTCAAAATTGGAAGAGAGAAAAAAACAGAAGCGTGACGCAATATAGGGGCTTTGCGCCCAACAGTGCGAAAGGAGAAAAACAATGAAAGATGCAATGCCCAAAAAGGTTTACAATACTTTTGGTTGTTTACAAGAGTAAATATCAAATGTCTTACATTGTTACACAGACTCAATTGTTGTAATGCCGTCACACTATCAAGACACATGCTAGTCTAGGCTAACAAGTCTACTCGGCTTACAAAACTGCCACCTACGCACTTAGGGTGAGGGAGAAAAAATGGAGAGTAATGAAGGGATGTGCACATTCTTCCCACAAATTTACCCTTTAATGGAAGAAATCTATAAGCCTTTTGTAGCCATAATCTAACATTATAAAAGCAAAAATTTAAGACAATAGAAGGTGAATAGGTGATTGTTTGTTTTTGTTTTCAGGGAGCACAAGCCCAAACTGGGTTATTTGCCCCACAACAAGACAGGGTTGTTTGTCTTCAGGGAACACGAACCTAATCTTGGTTATCTGCCCCACGACTATGAGAAGGACAATTTAGATGGCAAAATCAACCAGAAAACCCAGGATCTTTGAATGACATGAGCAGGAGGCACTACACGGACAAAGACAAGTACCGTAACAACTGAATAATAAAACAATGGAAGTGGGCGAACGTATTAATTCTTTTCCCAAGTTGAAATAGGCATGTTGCTGTCTCGACTAACATTTGACTCTACGTGGTTATCTCAGTTGTAATACTTAAATAACATCATGTAATAAGGATAGGTTTTTTTGCACATGGTACGGATCGCTCCAACCAAAGTGACTGAAATAGGCCGGGAGTGGGGGTGGAGTGGCGGATGCAGAATGTTCGTGCATTTGGCAGTGCGATGTTAGCCCTTGCACTTGGCATTCTAATGTGATAACTAAAGAGATTGGGATCGGTGCAGTGCTTATGTAACTATTTAACCTATGATTGCGGATTAACTAAACCTAAATGGTAATTTTTTGTTGTTTTGGCTATGGAGACCAAACCAAATGTTGCCAAATGTTGCAAAAGGGGGCGGGAGAAGTGGAGGAGCAGTATTTAATTCAACTACCCATCCAAACTCAAGTATGTGTAACAAAGGGGAGGAAGGGAAGGTGAGGGATGGGTAGGAGGTTGGGAAGGGAAAGAAGCGGGAAGGGAGAGGACGGGAGAATAAAGGTGGGGAGAGGCGAGGATTGGAAGAAAGGGAGATTATTATTTGAAGAAATATTGTGAACATGCAAAATTACCCATCAAACCAGACACTAGACGAGCGAAATGAAACCCTGCGTGAAACAAAACCCCGGGCGAATCCGGATGCAACTGCCAGTGATTTATGAAACTTTTGTTGAAATGCCTGCACTTAGATGAAAGTATGGGTGGAGGAGGAATGGTATATTTATCAATGCCCTAGCCTGAAGCTATATGCCCACTCAAGCTAAATACAATACACAATCTGTTGCACAATACTCAATCTGTCAACTATAACATAAGGCAAACAGAAAACTCTCCAATTTATCCCGGTGTGCTGGGTAACGATTAGCAGCACAATACACTAGTCTGAGAAAAAAAAGAAAAGACAACTGCCCCGAATTGGACTCGAGCCCAGGACTTCCCGTTTACTAGCCGGGCGCTCTAACCACTGCACTCCTGGGGCGGGTACTAGCTACAGGCTCCAGCCGAGCTAAGTAGCTGTTCAATCTTTCTCAGTGGTGACCTAAAGAAAACAAACATACATACAAGGAGGGAAAGCAACATTGCTTCTTGGCCTCCACACTAGAAACAATGCAAGTAGTAAATAAAGAAAGAAATCACAAGGTAAAGGGTAAATGATGCAAGCGGTCTGCATTAAAGGCTGTCTTTGTGAGGATACACAATACACTAGTCCGAGAAAGAAAGTAAAGACAACTGCCTCGACTGGGACTCGAACCCAGGACATCCCGTTTACTAGCCGTGCGCTCTAACTACTGCGCTACCGAGGCGGGCACTGGCTACAGGCTCCAGCCGAGCTAAGTAGCTGTTCAATCTTTCTCAGTTGTGACCTAAAGATCACTAATAACATACAAGGAGGGAAAGCAACATTGCTTCTTGGCCTCTACACTAGAAACAATGCAAGTAGTAAATAAAGAAAGAAATCACAAGGGTCGCCACTGAGAAAAATTGAACAGCTACTTAGTTCGGCTGGAGCTTGTAGCTAGTACCCGCCCCAGTAGCACAGTGGTTAGAGCGCCCGGCTGGTAAACGGGATGTCCTGGGTTCGAGTCCCAGTCGGGGCAGTTGTTTTTTCTTTCTTTCCCGACTAGTGTATTGTGTATCCTCACAAAGACACTCTTTAATGCAGACTGCTTGTTTCATTTACTCTTTACTTTGTGATTTCTTTCTGTATTCAAATTGGAACTCTGTAGAAACTTAGCAATCGCACGGAGACGTGGCAAATCTTTGCGCGAGTTCCTGTCACGTACAAGGGTTTTCAGTGTGGGTGTGACCTCTGAATTGATCCGCTGTGAATGTGGCACACGGGCAAGCGCAAAATCCCAGCAAAACAATAACAGGTGGATCGCTGTTGCAATATCACCACAAGAACAGCTAGCTATTAACCTCCAACCTAGCCTGTGTTGATGCGCCTGGAGCAACGAGTGGCCGGTCCATAGTCTAGACAAGAGACACCCCATCCATCGTATCTGCACTTCAGTTGTATGTTATACAGAGTGCGACCTGTTAGAGCCCTCTACCACTCACTTTCCCACCGATGTAGGGTCCACTGCCTGAGAGTGCCTCTGTGCAAAGCAGGAGAGAGGGTCATGGACACAACACTTGGTGCTGAACCAACTGCACTCTTTGCTACACCATCTGCTTGTTCGTTTCCCGGCACTCCACTGTGACCCTGCATCCACTCAAGAGAGGGAACTGCAACTTGTGAAGCCGTCCACAATTTCAATCATATAGAATGGACGGCAGAAGCAGTGAAGACCTTGAATCCAAGATAACCACGATTTCAGGCAAGTATCCGCTGCAACATCTAGCGCTACAGATTGGCAGCAAGTTCACAAACAAACCACATGTCGTGGCCAGGAACCATGACACAAAGAGCATGTTAAAAGAGAGGCTCATGGGTAACATTTTTTTAATACAAAGTTGCACATTGCTCTATTACCGGATAATTTGTTATTAAATCTAACGCCCTATTTTTATTTTGGGTAATATTCCACGTTTCCAGTTTAAGCCTAAGGTGGTGGTGCTTTTCAATGAACACCACTAATGTTTCAAAAACATCTGGACAGCGACCTCTCTCTACAAAATGACGGCCCAAGGCAAGATCAGAATCTCTTGAATCAACATAACCACAATGTTGGGATACTCTTTTAGCAAGAGGGCACTTCGTCTCGCCCAAAAAAATACCTCTAACTTTGCATGATTCACATGGGATTGCATACACAACGCCTCTAATCGCTCCCTTGTCATCGGTGAGAGGAAGTAATTAATCAAACAAATTTCTCCCCTTCCCTGAAAAAAAAAGGTCCATCACTTTGCTTAGCCAAAGATTGCCTAATTGCGTACAGCGGTTCAGAAACCATCCAAATACCAGCAATGGTTAGTATTTTCTTAACAGGTTCATACACTTTAGTATGGTAAGGTAGCACAGCCCATACAAGAAACTCATGTTGGGTGCCAGGTCAGGTTAGGGTTAAGTTGGAGGGGGTGTCAAGCAACAATATCCTTGCTTCTTCTAGTTTTCTATAATTGGGGTTGGTGGGATATCCATTTTTAGTCTTCTGTGCAGCCGTACCTGCTGAGAAGACTATTGCAACGACTTTGTCCATCCATCCGATGCCTTTTTCAACTTCGCTATGGTACCCGATATTGACGACCACTGTTTACAACGTTAGATTCAGTGTCAAAAGTTAGTTAAATATCATGGCAAATTAACACATCGTTACTTCCTTATAGCTAATAGACTTCTTTGACGTAACTAAATTAAATAATAACATTTGATCGTCGAACTGAAATCCTAAGCCATAAAAACACTGCAGCTGTAAAAACAAAAGCATTTTAACTTCGTTTAACCTCGTCGCATTGTTGCATTAATGAATGGGCTTACCATCGAACTAGATTCTTCATTAGGCCTATCTGCTAACTACGAAATTAAAACTACAGTTAAAAAAATTAGGCCTAAAAATGAAAATGAGGCCTAAAATCACGTTACCACAGCAACATCAAGTTGCTACGAGTAGCTCCTGGCTTCATCAAAAGTGTCTCTCCCATCACTTCCCTACTCCCACTGCTCTATATATACTACGTTGCGCGTTACGTTTAACACTGTAACTGTGTGCCCGAAACTGTGTGACCGTGTTGCATAAATGAATAGGCGTACTGTACAAACCAGACTCCGTTAGCTGCTACTTACGAAATTAAAACTCCAGGTAAGAATTATGCCTAAAAGTTGACAAATACGCGTAAAATATAAAATAAGCCTAAAAGCTAACACATTTTTAACAGGCAGTTCTGATGGTTACTGCTTTTAGGTTATATAATAGAGATAGCAATTGCAATGTGTGATAGAGGTGTGCGCCTCACCATTGGTAGTGGCAGAACTGTACAAAAGCCTAGTTAGTCACTCTAGCCGCTTGTTTTCATAATTAGTAAAGATGTGGGACACCTCTTGGTTCATGTCAGACATATAAGTGCAGTGAGAAAAGTTTCTCAAGCATTCCCCTTTCAGGGTTCCATGTAACACAGGGTGAGCAGAGTTAAAAGCAAGTGTGTGGGTTGTCTGACTAGGCTTGATGTAGTGGAAGGTAGCACAATATCTCTGTGCGCCCCGAAAGACAAAAATATCCAGGAATGGGAGACCCCTAAAGTCCCACACAAGGGGCAGGGCTTCAAGGGTGTAAGGTCTTGAGTTTCTATCTTCAGTCTCAAGGATAATTTCCAAGGAGGGCTAGTAGGAATTCAAACAGGACAAAATATCAATAACCCGAGCACTGTTCACAAGTAATGCAAAAATGTCATCAAGATAGCGTGCCCAATAGAGCACGTCAGAAAAAAATCTTTCATTAGCCAGGGTGTCAATCTGGTCAAGCACCACGTCACATAAAAAGCCACCAATGAACAAACCAGCTGGGACCCCACTGACCTGCTCGTAAGTTTTCTCCATCAAACACGACATACGTGGTTTGGAAAATAGTTCTTAGACTGTCAACAACCAGTTCTGGAGTAAACCCACCAAGGCCAGCCTCATCTCAACTCTGCTCACCCTGCGTCTGTGTTACTTGGAGCTATAAAAGGTGATTGCTTGAGAAGCTTTTTTCACTGCACGTACATGTCTGACATGAACCAAGAGATGTCCCTCATCTTTGCCAAGTATGAAAAAAATGGATATTCCACTAACCTTATTTCTGGAAAACTAGAAGAAGAGAAAAAAATTGCTGCTTGACGTGACTTCCAACTAAATCCCAAACCTACCTGGCAACCAACATGAGTTTCTTGCCTGGACTGTGCTACCTTACCATACTAAAGTGTATGAACCTGTTAAGAAAATACTTACCATTGCTGATATTCGGGTGGTAATAAACTGCTGCGCACTATTAAGCAATCTTTGGCTAAGCAAAGTGATGGACACTAGTGTGTAAGCTACTGTCAGTGATTTTTATTTCAAAAGCAGACAATAGGGGCCACTGTCTATGCCACACTTTGCACAATGGTTCCTCACAATGGTTAGCCTGTTTTACTTATCACATTTAATTCCATCTATCGTAAATCTACTCTCAATACACTGACCAACAATTCCCGCACATCATGCTTGTTGTCCTGTAAATCCTTTGGATCCCACAAAATAGGCCTATCTAACATGAAATAAACACTTTTTAGTATATATTATTCAACTCGCTCGTTACTTCTGAAAATGTATTCTTCGATTATATGTTGTTTCTTGCCTGCATAACAATTCGCCAGCTTTGTTTCCTGTGAAGTGGACCTGGAAATTCCATGCTCCATGTTTGCTAAAATACCAGGATATAGCCTGGTTTTGCAGGTGAAAGCCGCCAGTTGCATGGAACTGGGCTGACTGAGTTCGAATTCGCCAGAGACGGGAAACATGGCTACCAGTTTCACGAAAATGGCTTCAGGCAGCTACTTGCATCAGCCAATATGGCGGCCAGCAGCTGCTGGCGATAGCCATTGACTCCTGGTAGCTGGTTGCTGCTCCATTTGGCTGCCCAATGTGTGCTGAGCCTTAGGCATCACATGCATTAATCAACAACCTACGCTGTATGGAGATGCGTCACAGTTAGGCTTGAGTTTTAGCTTAGGGGTATAGTGTACCAAAAACTTAGATTTAACAAATAACTGTTAAACAGTTTCTACAGATTTTACACAATCTTCCCCATACCAATTTGAGTTTGGGGCTTATCACCCTTGTAATAGGGGCCAAAACTTGTGCTGGGTTTGGGAGGTATTTTGAATATTGGTTAATAAAACCCAAAAAAACTCTGTAATTCTTGAATATCAGTAGGGTGAGACGATTTAACATCAATCACTTCCTGGAGGGTGTGCATGCCATCCTTATATTTAATATGGCCTAAGTATTTGAGGCTGGGCTGTGAACGTTTGCACTAATCAATCCCATGGGGTAATCCAGAGTTTTGTAGACTAAACGTAACTAGTGCAAAGATTCGTCGTGTTCATGACCTTTTCCCATGACTAATATGTCATCATAAAATGGTTAACACATCGGGATTTTTGCCATGAGGCCGGTCATTAATCGCTGGGTGATCCCAGGGCTGCTGGCCAAACCGAGGGGCACCCTTCACCACTTGAAGACCACAAGTGGGATGTTTATTGCTAATGGGTGTTGAAAATCTTCGTCTAACTCGATTTGATGGAATGCGTCCTTTAGATCAATTAGGCTAAACATGTCACACCCCACCAAATCGGTAAATAATTCGGCAGCTGTTGGCACTGAGTTGTGATCGATCTCTAGTTTAGTGTTAATGGTAGTGCTGTAGCGCTGATTACACGCACCTGTCCGATCGGTATATGGCTGCCCACGCGCTGGTTGTGACTGGCGCCAAAATTCTCTGTGATACAAGCCGTTTAATTTCATCATTTACTTCTCTTTTAAAGCCAAAAGTACGGCCCTTACTTATCTGTAAATAGGCTTGGCATCTAGTTTTAACTGGATTATTGGTTTGTAACCAATGCACTTTCCCAACCCAGGTTGCAAAAGTTCAGGATACTCTGGATTCTATTTATTTAACATCAAGTTTTGGTTTTACGATATGGTCAGTTGTACAAGTTTCAACACTGTAATTCTGTAAATTCAAAAATTCATCCATTTTAATTCTAAATTATTTTGCTAAACCAAACTTTACTAAGTAATGCAGGTCGATCGTTGCCTGATATTAATTAGTTCATAAATGTGAACCATGACATTAATAATACCAAGAACGCTATCGGTTTCGCCATTAAACTGTTCATGGCGAAACCACACTGCTCTAATTAACAGTTTGAAAAATACTGCTCGTACCACCCAACAGAAATGATGGTCCCACTATCCAACGGTCCCACACCCATTATCCAATTCTAGTGCTAATTTATTACCATTATAATGCAATGAATCTACCATTTAGCTGCTTTGGTTTAACTTGTGCTAGTGCCATTTATGCTTAGTGTGTTGTTGGATAGATGTTGGCTACAGCTCTTGTATTAAGGCTCATTTTCACTTTCAGATTCAGAAAAGGAAGATTCGTTTTCGCTTTGTAAACTGTTAACCTTTTTGTAACTGTACTTATGTTTAGTTTTTCTGCAGGCTTTTGTCCTGAGCAAAGGTTTCTTGGATGCCGAAACCCATCTACGATCATCACTAGGTTTTTGTTTACAAATGGCTTTTAGATGACCTTTCTCGTGACAATGCCCACCAGAATACTCTTCGTACTTACATCTCGAGCGGATATGTCTGGATTTTCTGCAACAAAAACACCGGATGCTCGAGCTTTGCTTTGTTTTAACCCTAAGATTAAAGTAATGTTTAACAAAATTTGTAGCTACCGAGCCCCCCCCCCCCCCCCCCCCGAATTTCGATTTGTTCAACACTAGCTGCCTGTATACATAAAGGAAGTTCAGTACATTCTTTTAGTGCTATTGTCTTTTTGAGTAATTGACGAGAAGTAAAAAGCCAATACGGTGCATAAGCATACAATAAAATTCGACGTTTCGATTCGGATACATCTCTTTATCAAGCAATATGTCAGCACTAGGCTAAAAGTCGAAACATGTTAAAAAAAACTGGGCGAACCCACAAAGTAATTCGCGCTGAATTAATTCAGAATGGAATCCACTGATTAGATGGTCACAAATAATTTCTTCGTTAATTTCCTTAACTGAATCAAACTCACAATATTTTGTCATTATTTTGATTGCCGAAATATATTCTCCAACTGACTCCCCCTGCTTGTTGGTTTCGCCCATAAAATTTTAGACACTCAAAGATTAAGCTAGGACGTGGTTCTCGGTCGTTTAAGATGGTTTTGATTAAATCATTGTGGGCCATTTCACTCGGCATTTTAGGAGCCAAGATACTTAAAACGTGTTCAAACATCTCACGGCCTAGTGACGCCATCAAGATGTCTACGCAATCTAAATCGTCAACCTTTTTTGGCTTTGAAAAAATATGCTAACCTTTGAGTATAATGTTCCCAAGTGTCAAGCTCACTGTCAAACAGCTGGAACAAATCGTCATTTCGACTTAATATTCGACACTGAACGGAAACAAAAATAATGAATCAAGTTAAGTCTCTTCTTAACAATAATGGTTCAAGCCATTCAAATTCAAAGCTAAATAATTAACCTAGTGCAGCCAAGTTACTCGTTAACTTGCACTAGTAAATTCAAAATTAGTGCAAGTTAATTAAAATTCAAAATTAGCCCACTTCTGGATTCCAATTTACTGGCCCAATACATGTATTCGAACAGTTTTTTTCAAAATATTCATTTAATTGCTTTCAATAAATTATTTTAGCATTCAAAAATTAATAATTCACCAGTTTACTAGCCTATTACTGCATTCAAAATAACCATTTACTAGCACGCTATAAATTAAACGTTTTTGACAATAACACAAATTTACTAATCCCTAACAAGGATTTTCAATAATTTGCACATTTAAATAATGAAATACTAACAAATATACTGACTAACAATAGAAGCGTTCAACAACACACCAAGCATAAATGCACTCGGCCAAAAATGCAATAAACAAGGTTTTCAGTTTTGAACCTGGACACCAAAATTCAGTCATGCGTGAGTCGATTACAAACATTATAGGCCTAATTTAATGACATTTTTATTGCTATTATTCCCTTTTCTAGTATCTAGGGTGATATAGCACCTGTACGTTGCAAAGGACATGACCTTTATAAAATTATTCATGGAATGTTCATATCAGGCAAGATTAAAATACAAAATAGCTATTATAAAAATTACTATATCTAAATTCCGGCATGAACTAGAAATTTCCAGAATCACCTCAATCTGTAAAAAACAGCAACAAAGTTAGAAAAATCTTAAAATCATGCTTACGGATGACTAAACTTTTTTTCCAAATAGTGAAATTCTCGTTCCATGAAGATTAAAGCTGGACCCGAACAGGTAAAGACATTTAAAATTTAAACTCTACTAATCCCTTACTTTTTGTTGCAATTGTAAAGAATAGGCCTATTGGCTGAATGTAGCCTTCTTTGTATGGAACACAAGTAAAGCATGACTGCCAGGGGAAGAGACATTTCTTAGTCATTCAACATGAGCTTAAATACAAGAGTGTAGTCAGCTGACATCAGCTGGCTACTTGGTTAAGTCATTTACAATGAATGGGGTATGTGACGCATCTGGGGCCAACCACAGATGTCTTCACACATAGCATTGATATATGACATTGTGGGAGGGCAACATACACCACATTATACATAGTGAAAGAATACTGCAAAAAAACTAACCTTTTGATAGTCAGTTCCACACAGAGGTGGTAACAAGTTGACAAGGATAGCAAAGAAACGTGCTGGTAAAGACCTTTTTCCTAAATAAAAAAAACGTGAACATTTATCCGTGTAATAGACCTCTCGTAATATCAGCTTTTGCTTCGAAAAAAGGCAAAGGGAAAACGCAATACAACATTGTAGACACCAATAAAAAATTCAGCTTTCGAAACAGGAACGTGCTCTACATTTTCTAAAACATTTTAGACTCCATCCAGTGAGTCATTATTATAGCAATAAGTAACATAACTTCATCGTAGGGCTTGTTGGAAGTAATTCTATGAGCTCCATCATCCTAATATTCAGACTGTGGCACAACCCATGTGTGCGTTATAAGGAAAAGGATTGTACCATACAAATGCGAGGAATATTATTTTCCACACATTTGCACCTTTTATTTTAAAAACGTACATTTTTTTAAGGTTAATCCTTACTGTACTTTTATCAAGGTTAGCTTGGTGTAGCGTGCAAAATAATGGTCCAAAGGGTTACATTGTTCATATTGTTTGATTCATTTCAGTAATGATTTAAATTATTGTTGAAATTTTGGGCCCCAACTGTGATAAAAATTGGATTTGCTACATATACAGATTACTGTATGGTAACAATTAACCAATTTGTGTAGATTTTTATCTTTTGACTTTGTTAGCTGGCTATTTAGAAACTCTTTCGCATCAACAGATGTCTTTTACAGGATGCCAACAATGAGAAGGAAAGATAACTATCTCAAGGGTCAACTGTGAGAAAGAACAGCCCAGTTGTCAGAGTGGTCTGCTGTCAGCAAATTTCTTGCGGGATCGACCCCCACAACCGCTTTAAGTACGTACCACTTAAACAATCGTTAAAAAGGCTCTCGTGGTGCAAAAAGGCCAATAAATATGGTATAATGCAAATTTTTTATTTCAGTACTGTGTTAGCAAAACAGTAGCTAACAAACCATAGGTTTAATATCCTAGTTTGTTATGAACGTTACCTTTATACTTGCCAGCAAATTATAAGTAAGATTTACTGAAGCGAAAGAATATTCTAGTTTAGTGTAAGCAAGCAATAATAAATAATTAAGTATTTACCAAAGTCTAAGTTTTCACAAGAACCCTCGTACAATCGAACAATGTAGTCTTGTCCACGTTTACCATCGAATAATCCATACCAACTGCTTGTATTCCCAAGCTAAATGAAAGAAATGAATAAAGGGATTAAAACATTGTTGTTTAACATTCTTAATTACTTTCGCCATAATCTTTGAAGAGCCACAATAACAGAAAAATCAGGAATTTGTATAACTAATATAAAAATGTACGACGAAATTTAGAAAAACATCATTCGTACATTAATTTGACTGTGTTATTTGAATGAGAGAATTTTTGTTTTGGAAAAAAAAATATGGAAATGAAGAACAAGAAGTGAAGAATAGACACTTTTGCACTATATCAGAAGTTACGCTGCCAATAAGTAATACACAACATATTCAAATAAATTGAGTAAATAGTATTTCCAAAATTAAATAACAATTCCAAGAACTCTAAAAACAAACATGAGCTTATTGCCGCTTCAATTCATTTGAGGTAGGGAAATGCCCGAAAGAATTAAATAATTCTTAATTAAATAATTCTTTCAGTTTGTGATGACGTAGAAAGTCTAAGATGGTTGCTATCAGCCATACAGCAAAATTCACAAGTTCTTAAAAATGGCCAGTACAAAATGTTAAATGCTACAGTGCTACTATTCTTTTTCTATTAGCAGCATTCCGTGCTAGCAACAGCATGTAAATAAGGTAGTCCGTTAGTAGAGGGAAAGTTTGTGTCGCATCGAGCTTGAACTACAGTTTTTTTTAATCTTCATGCCATTAAAGGAATCATTCTGTAGATTCTTAGTCTGCAGTGTAGTATCTAGTCTGAAGTGTAGTATCAACTCAGTTTACGATTGGTCACTCACATGGCAACTCCCACTCTCTTGTGACAAATGTCACCGTGTTGCGATTGGCAAATCCACTAGCGGGTTAAATTATTTTCTTGGTTATTCAAAACTTAAGGAAACCTTTACCAGAGATGTTGGAGTATGGTTTCAGTAGAATCTAAAATTTTCTTCACACTGCAACACCATAGCAGCAATGGCCAATTGCAGATCTGCCATGGTCCACTGGTGCTTTAAACCCCGGGAACTGTTACGCTGGGCTTTTCGCATACAAAGTCTATGTGCGATCATTGCTCGAGTATGCGAGTTAGGTCTGGTCTCCTTACTTACTCCCCCCCCCCCTGTGGGCTGGGGGTAGAATAAGCCCACCGTACCCCTGCGTGTCGTAGAAGGCGACTAAAAGGGAACCCAAGATCACGGTCTGCTAGTGTGCCAAGGGTCTGCATGGCGGAGGGTTTTTAGTCCGTCTTGAACACTAGCAACCTCAACACTACGGTTTGCGAGTGCGCCTACGGTGTGTATGGCGGGCAGGTTTAACACCCGTCGCAAGCAGTAGTCGAAAAGAGGTGAAGGGACATCCGGACAAACCGGGCAACCCGGACCGCTGCACTGTGACTGAAGTTGGCGCTAATGACCAAGTTATCGACACGCCATTAAGCCTCATTCCCCCCCCCCAAAACCGGGCCCGGGGTGGCTGCTTAGAGGATGTTTTGTGGTTTGAATCCCCTTTTGGGTTTGATTCCAATTTGCCCGTTCTGGCCACTGGGCTTTTCATCCTCATCCCCCAGCATGTTGGCCGTGTGCTGCAACCTACTAATCCGTGGAGGCGGAGATCCTGGCTCTCGGGCTTTGGCTCCTTATTCCGGAGGACGGGTGGCCTGGGCGAGCCGGCCTAAGGTCAATCGGCTATGACTTTTCGGGTCCTGTCGATGTGGGGAGGTGGCTTGTGCTGTATCCATCTGCATCACGGACCCGAAATGTTTGGGTTATCGACGGAGGTGGTGTGTACGGCTTCCTTGGTTGCCTCACCTCTCGGCATGCTTAGGCTGCCACCTCACCGAGATAGACGGCGGTGTTAGCTTCCTGGTGCAGGGCCCTGGATATGCGGCTTCCGGGCCTGGATCACCCGAGTGCCGCGCGGGGTTTTCTTTTCTGGGGGGGGGGCGCA
>JAHWFP010067640.1:0-15457 GCA_023313725.1 Lithobius niger | reverse complement strand
CCCCCCCCCCCCTCCCCCGATAAAATTTCTTCCCCCCAAAATTCTTCCCCTCTTCGCCGCACTAGCAAGCGCCAGAGGAGGAAACCCGAGATGGTTGGGCCTGGTGCCCAGTTACCAGACTTTAGTAAGAGCCGGGACCAAGTCCCGAAGTTCCTGGTGGTGACAGGCGAGGGCCGAGATGTTACACAACTCGGTCCATTCGCTGTTCACAAAGCTCTGAAAAGGATCTGTGGTTCTGATCCAAAGAGCGTCTCTCGGCTCCGTGCTGGGGGATACCTTGTAGAAGTTGCAGACGATGGTCAGGCAAAGAGGCTTTTGAAAGCGAGTGCACTGGGGTCATGCCCAGTGCATGTCGAGCCGCATCGTACTTTGAACAGCAGCAAGGGGGTCGTGACATGCTTTGATTTGAGGGGTCTCAGTGATGATGCCATCCTGGACGAACTCAAGTCACAGGGTGTTACGGCTGTGAGGCGTTTGACAAGGAAAGGCGAGAATGGTGCCCAGCCAACTGACACTTTTTTCCTGACCTTTGATACGCCAGTTGCACCGCAGCACATTACTGCCGGTTACCTGCGCTTGAAGGTCAGGAGTTACGTTCCGAATCCGATGCGGTGTTTCCGCTGTTAACGCTTCGGCCATACCAGAAGCTCGTGTAAAGGTAGGCCTACCTGTGTTTCCTGTGCTCAGGCAGCCCATGAAGGCGCTGACTGTGCTAACCCGAAGCAGTGCGTCAACTGCGGTGGTCAGCACCAAGCCTCTTCACGGGACTGTCCTGTTTATGTTGAGGTGAAGGACGGGCTTTCCTACTCGGAGGCCCGAAAGAAGGCCAAGCTATCGGCACCGGCAATGACTCGTTCTTTTGCGCAGGTGTGCAGTGCGCCAATGCCTGGCCCAGTTAGTGAGTCTGCTGATTTGGCAGATTTACGCGCTGAGCTCAGGTCTTTGACGAGGACGGTGGGCAAGCTTATTACTTTGTTGACCCAGCAACATCCATCTCTGCAGGGTGTTTTGGGTCCTTTGAACCCGGTTGCTGCCTTGCCGTCTACATCTGCCCAGACTGCAAATGCTTCTGCTCCTGCTGCTGTTCCTGCTGCTGCAACTGTTCCGACTTTTCCCAAGCAGGTTAAATCTTCAGCTAAACCTCCGCCTGCCCGGAGTGAACCACAGAAAACGTTGAAGAAGAAGGCTCCTGCTGGTAAACCCTCAACGCCACCCGTGAGGACGTCGCCACCAGGAGAGAAGGTGAAACGGTCGTTGAACGGCCAGCTTGCTGAGGGGTCCGTTGTGTCCCCTCAACATCTTCATACTACTTTGCCCATGGAGCAGGGAGAGATTTCCTGTTCCAATTCTCCGGAACTTTTTCCTCCTTCCGAGGACAACTTCATTCTGAACCTCACTCCATCTTTTGATTTGGGTGAGGATTCGGATGTTTTCGGATCGCCCAGAGGAGGAGTTGAGAATGATTCAGTCTTAAGCCCGCCCTAATGCCTGCGCATGCCATCGTTCAGTGGAACTGCCAAAGTTATTGGACCCATGTCGAAGAGCTGCGGCTGCTTTTGTCGCATTGGCGACCTCTGTGCTGCTGTCTACAGGAAACCTGCTTTAAGGCGTCAGATAATCCGGTTGTTCGAGGTTATTCTGTCTACCGTCTGGATGCTGACCCTGTGCCACGTGCACATGGTGGTGTTGCAGTGCTGGTTCAACACTCTCAGTCACATGCCAGTGTGCCTCTGCACACTAGGCTTCAGGCGGTAGCAGTTAGAGTTTCTTTCCACTTCGATATTACTGTCTGTTCGCTTTATTTGCCACCGGATGAGGTCTTTTGGGTTGGTGACCTGGAGGACCTGGTCCGCCAGCTTCCTGCCCCTTTTCTGTTGCTGGGCGCCTTTAACAGCCACCACGTCCAGTGGGGGGGACCTCATACGGACAACAAAGGGAGGATCCTTGAGGAGTGGATGCAGAGGGGGTCCGTCTGCATCCTGAACGATGGAGCCATGACTCACTGTAACCTGGCCACGGGCAATTGGTCAGCGGTGGACTTAGCCTTCTGTTCGCTAGCTATCCCAGTTCATTTCACTTGGGCTGTCACTGCCGATCTGCATGGGAGCGATCACCTCCCCTTTGTGTTGTCCACAACACGAGGGGGTTCTGTGGCCTCCAGGCCAGCTCGGTGGGCGCTTAAACGAGCTGAGTGGTCAGCCTTTGCTGGGGCTGCTGTATTTCAGCGTGCGGTTGAGGACTTTTCTGATGTGGATGAACTTTCCACTCATTTCACTGATGGGGTCCTTGCTGCCGCTCATGCTACTATCCCGCGTACGTCCACGCAGCCGAGACGAGTTCCTGTTCCGTGGTGGACACCAGCTTGCGGACTGGCTATTCAGGCCCGCAGGCGTGCTTTGCGTGCATTTACGGTGAGCCCCACTACTGAAAACTTTGTAGCCTTTAAACGCTGCCGTGCCCGGTATGTTATCCGTGAGGCTAGGCGTGCTTCGTGGTTGGCTTATATTTCGTCAATCACGCGCTCCACAACTTCTCGGCAAGTGTGGAGGAAGGCACGCCAGATCTCGGGGAAGAGCATGCCTTCCCCGGTGTCGCAGTTAAAGGTAGCGAATGCCGTGATCTCTTCTGTGCCGGATATCACCGATTGTCTTGGGTCTGCTTTTGCGCGGGTCTCGAGTGATGACCATTATGATCCTGGTTTCCTCGGGATTAAGCATAGAGAAGAGGCTCACTCTCTTGACTTTCGCTCCGATAGGCTAGAGGAGTACAATTTGCCGTTTACCTGGCAGGAATTTGTTTCAGCTTTGTCCAAGTCGCATGACTCCGCCCCGGGGCCTGATGATGTTCACTATCAACTGTTGAAACATCTGCCTCTTGCCTCCCAGCAGTTCTTGCTGGGGATGTTTAACCGTGTGTGGGCAGAGGGTTCTATTCCAGCAGCGTGGAGGGCAGCAGTGGTCATCCCGATTGTAAAACCGGGGGAAAACCCTACTTCTCCTTCCAGTTATCGCCCAATCGCTCTGACTAGCTGTGTCTGTAAACTTATGGAACGGATGGTCAGTGAGCGGTTGGTCTGGGTGTTGGAATCACGGGGATTCTTATCTGTGTCCCAGTGTGGCTTTCGACAGTTTCGGTCGACTATCGATCATCTAGTTGCCCTTGAATCGGATGTGAGGGAGGCTTTCCGCTTGCGCCAACATCTGGTTCAGGTTTTCTTTGACTTGGAGAAGGCTTATGATACGACCTGGCGTTATGGGATTCTCCGTAATCTCTATGACTGTGGCTTGAGGGGAGAGATGCCACTGTTGCTTTCCGCTTACCTCTCGGGCCGTTCTTTTCGCGTTCGTGTTGGGCTTTTCGCTTTCCCGCCCGTTTGTCTTAGAGAATGGTGTGCCTCAAGGTGGTGTTCTTAGTGTCATCTCGTTTGCTATTGGGATCAACCCCATTGCTCAGCAGGCCGCTGTTCCCCAGTCATTGTTTGTCGATGACTTTGGCCTGCGCTTTCGGGCAGCTCGCATGCACACCTGCGAGCGGCAGCTACAGCTGGCGAATAACAAAGTCCAGACCTGGGCGGTCAGTAATGGTTTCCGGTTTTCTCCGGACAAGACTGTGTGCATCCACTTTTGCCGCCAACGAAGACTACATCCGGATCCTTGCCTGTACTTGGGACAGGCACAGATTCCTGTTGTCCCACAGGCACGTTTCCTGGGTCTGGTGTTCGATTCCAGGTTATCTTGGCTTCCACACTTGCGTCAACTTAAGGACAAGGCTTTGCGGGCGCTCAACATCTTGCGGGTTCTGTCTGGCACTTCATGGGGTGCCGATCGCACTGCCATGTTGCGCCTCTACCGAGCCCTTGTCCGCAGCAAACTTGATTATGCGTGCATGGTCTATGGTTCAGCTAGTGACTCGACTCTCCAGATGTTGGACACTGTGCATCACAGTGGCCTGCGTCTGGCGACTGGGGCATTTCGAACGTCTCCAGTGGTCAGCCTCTATGCTGAGGCCTCGGAGCCACCTTTGTCCATTCGTCGGCGACAGCTTGCCATTCAGTATGCTTTGCGGTTGCGTGCTGTGCAATCCAGTCCTGCTTGGTCCATGGTTTTTGGGCCAGACTTGCGAGTCGGTAGACGCAGTGTGGGTAAGGGTGATTTCCGCGATAGGCTCCAGCAGTCCTGTCAGGAAATAGCCTTTGAAATACCCTGCGTCTTGAGGCTTGGTGGGAAGCCAGTGGCCCCTTGGCTTGTCCCAGGTGGCATTTTCATTTTCGATCTGGCGCCCCTTCCGAAGGGTTCCACTCTACCAGCAAGGTACCTGCAGGAGTTTCGGCGGCTGTGTTCTCAGTACGCCTGTTATCAGCGGCTATTTACTGATGGGTCGAAGTCAGACGTTGGCGTGGCGTGTGCTTGTGTGTGTAAGAGAGTGACGGTTGTCCATCGCCTTCCATCAGGCTATTCTGTGTTTTCTGCAGAGCTTTTGGCTCTCGGTTTGGCAGTGGAATGGATCCTTGACCTTCAGGGCATGCATTTCATTGTCTTTAGCGATTCCATGAGTGCCCTGGAGTCCTTGGCGAATTACAATCCTCGGAACCCCTTGACACAACGTGTCCATGCTTTGCTTTCCCGCTTGCCTGGCCGGCGGAAAACCGTGCTTTTCTGCTGGATCCCGGGCCATGTTGGGATAGGTGGAAATGAGCAAGCGGATTCTGCAGCGAAAGGGGCCGTTTCTGGCCCGCTCAGGAGGGATCTCGGCCTTGTTCCCTCAGACGCCTTTCCAACTCTGCGTCTGAGGTTACACGCTTTTTGACAGGCCTTGTGGGACAGTCAAGTCGGTAATAAGTTACGAGTATTACAGGCGGTGTTGAGGAATGGCACTCGGCGTGTCGCCGCAGTCGCCGTGAGGAGGTGGTGTTGGCACGTTTGTGCGTTGATCACACTCGACTTACTCACTGTTTCCTTTTGCGGGGGGTTGACCCTCCTGAATGTTCTTGGTGTCGACGGCCACTTACGGTCCGGCACTTCCTTGTTGATTGTCACCATCTTGATGGTGTTCGTCGTCGTTTCCATCTTCCGCATGACATTGCGCGTCAATTGGGTGATAAGTCTGTCCTCCTGTCCGGTGTTTTTCAATTTTTGCAGGAGGCACAGGTGTATGACAAGATTTAGATTAGAGGTTAGATTAGAGGTCTCTGTAATGTGTGGTGCAGTGGCAACCCGGACCACTGCACTGTGACTGAGGTTGGCGCTAATGACCAAGTTGTCGACGCGCTATTAAGCCTCAATCCCCCCCCCCTTACTTACTCAAGGAAATTGATCAGCTTGAATTCATCCAGAGGAGGCATACGAAGTCACTACCGGACATGCGTGCATTCCCATACAGTCAAAGACTTCATGACCTTGGTTTGGAATCCCTGGAATGTAGACGTTTAAAGGCTGACTTAATCCTAAGTTTTACAATTATACATTGTTTCCTCCAAATTAAATTACCATTTTTTAATTTAGTTCGGTATTCCTGATTCGTGTGTAACCGTTTAAAGTTCGTTTTACCCAAATTCCTACTTGATTCCAGGAAATCCTTTTTTGCTTTGCGAGTTGTGCCAGTCTGGAACTCTCTCGATGATGAGAAGTTTCTGCCCCTTCACTCACCTCAGTGCAGCTTAGGGCTATACATTTTCGTCCCTGTCTTCACCACTTGGAGAACTATCCACTGAGTCCCTAAGACCTTTTTCCACTTTTTACTTAGGCCAACAGTTTGCGGTTCATCTCAACACGCTTTTTTTGGTCCCTTACATGCATTTTAATTCTAAATTATTTCTTTTAGGGGGCTGGCAATTCTCATTTTGGGGATGCATTGGTTTTACCCAAATTCCGACTTGATTCCAGGAAATCCTTTTTTGCTTTGCGAGTTGTGCCAGTCTGGAACTCTCGCGATGATGAGAAGTTTCTGCCCCTTCACTCACCTCAGTGCAGCTTAGGGCTATACATTTTCGTCCCTGTCTTCGCCACTTGGAGAACTATCCACTGAGTCCCTAAGACCTTTTTCCACTTTTTACTTAAGCCAACAGTTTGCGGTTCATCTCAACACGCTTTTTTTGTCCCTTACATGCATTTTAATTCTAAATTATTTCTTTTAGGGGGCTGGCAATTCTCATTGGGGACGCATGCATTTCGGGAATGCACCATAACCAAACTTTGATTTACATAACAATGTTTTTAACCTCTTCACTTATATATTTGTCTTTCTATTTTTATTTGGGCCAATTTTTACATCTCCCTTGTCCAAAAGGTTTGGCAATGCCATGGGGGACCTTATAGTCCCTGGCAGGTCTAACCTAGGTGGTAAGACATTCGTGTCCTCATACTATCCTTATTCCTTACCTTCCCCTGGCCATACGTTTATCAATTTATGTAATTGTCTTGTTTGTAATTCAGGCTGGCTGTTAGTGATCTTTCCTAGTAGGGTCCTTGCTAGGCCTGTTGCAATTGCGATAAATTGTTATAATTATTAAAAAAAATTCTTGTAGAACAGTGTGATGTTATAACATAGTTTTTAAACTTTGATTAATTCCAGTTTTATGTATAAAATATAACCATTCTGCAACACTGATTTGGGAACATCCAGCAAATTGGAATCCACCTAACACATCATCCACTGGCTGGAATTCCCTCTGGAATTCCAATCTCCATTCCATGACCGTCCTCCCACTGCTTTCCCATGTGGTTTCCTTCTTTTTTTCTGGGTTTTGAGCTGGAATCCGCATGTTGGGCAGCAAGGCATGGGCTTCTCCGTCTTTTTTAAAAACTCCTATGCAAAACACCATGCTCATTTCAGTGGCACGGGGCTTTTATGGAAAGCCGTTGCATGGCAGATCATCTGAAGTGGTCTGGTGTTGTTAAACCCATCCCCTGCAGTGTCCAGGACCTGGTTTCATCAAAACCAACATTCGTTTTAGGCATGTGCTGTTCCTACAACCGCGTTGACACATTTTGTGATGGTCCTCAGAGAAAAAGCCAGACCCACCATTCAGGGTTTGGAATTAGCTCTAGAATGAGCTAAATCTAAATCTCAACATAAATCTCGACCTAAATCTAAAATCACACTCATTGGGCTTTTCCCTAGACTGAATTGGCACCAGAGAAACGAGGACAAAATTGTTGAGCGAACGAATCTGCTGGTCAGGAATCTTTGTGTGACCCAAAACCATAATTTTATTTCACTTGGTGAGCATGTTTTGAATAGACCTCGGCTTCTTTATAGAGACGGGATTCACCTAAACTATAGGGGAAAGTGGCCCTCCAAACTGAGCTCTCAAATATTTTATTTAAGACCCAGGTAAACCAACTGATGTAAAGGGGACGTTTCAGAGGGCTATTGCTCATTAACCATCCATGGCGGAGACTTTTCCAGAAGCACATGGGCCAAAAACTGACCACATCAAATGCCTACTTGTAAATGCCCGCAGCCTCATTGCTAACATTAATGATTTCCATGACGTGCTGTCATCGGCCGTCTTTGACCTTTTATTTATTGTTGAATCCTGGCTAACAACAGCTATTACAGATTTAATGGTTCTGGATGGCAACCCATACTGCATTTTTAGGAGAGATCGTGGTGCTAGAGCTGGGGGCATATTCCTCCTTTATCGTCCGAATATTTGCATTTCTTTCACAAATGTAGCACCGAACATCGAGGCTTTGGTGGCAACTTTGGTTCCTTCTCAGGTAAAATGCACTCTTTGCTACATTCCGGATGGCTTCCACAAGGATACACTCATGCTGATGTCCAGTTTTATAACCTGAGTTGAGCGATCTGTCTCATGTTGTACTGGGGGATTTCAATCTTTCCGCTGTGGACTGGAGTCAGGTCCGTGCCTCAAATGTCCACCAACAGCATATCCTAAGCGATTTAATGGAATCGGACCTTAAACAACTGGTTACGGAACCAACTAGGGGCAACAGAACCTTAGATCCGATTTTTTCAAATGAAGACCGACTGGTGTTCGGCATTGAGGTGTGGCCAAACCTCGGCCTTAGCGACCACCACACTGTCGAGTTTAAGTTGAATGTTAACCAGTCAAATTGTAAACGAAGCATCACTGGTCGAAGGATTGACTTCAATGCACTCAAAACTGAATTGTCTATGATAAATTGGAAAGTTGTTCTTGAAATAGACACCAATGTTGAGGAAGCTTGGACTATCTTTTCTAATATTATTGCGAATGGGGTAAAAAATTGTATTAAAACTCTTCATACCAAAACTCCACGTAGGAGTAACTTACCAGTCGAGATTACTAAGGAACAGAAAAAAAACTTGCAGCTTGGAAATTGTATAAATTTGACAGGTCTGTTTCACATCTTCAAAGGTTTAATGAGTGTCACAGGGTTTATTCGGCGGCACTGAGCGCGCACCTTAAAATTAAGGAGACTAGGCTTCTTACCAAGTGCTCAGCTAGTTCTCTTTTTAGAGTGTATAAAACCAAAAAGGATTCTTCTAGAACCATTCCTCCACTTCTGAAGGATAATGTTTTTGTGACCAATTCCAAGTGCAAAGCCGACATTTTCAACTCGTGTTTTGTATCAATGGAGTTGTGGATGACAATCAACCATGCCTAGCTTTAGACTGTAACCAGATTGCTGACAGGTGCGATTTGGTGCAGTTTACCCAACAAAATGTGCTTGCCGCCCTCACCTCTCTAAAACCTAGCCATGCTGTAGGACCTGATGGCCACTCCGCATTTTTGTTTCGCGAAATCCGTAATTTTATGTACAAACCCTTGGTCCACATTTTAAACTTATTCTTTGAAGCCAGTATTTTACCTTCCGTCTGGTCTACAGCCAAGGTGGTCCCAATTTTCAAAAAAGGTAATGCGGCGGACCCTGGTAACTATAGGCCTATTTCTTTGACTTCAGTTTCTTGTAAGGTTATGGAACGGAATATACGGAAACACATGCTCCGATTTTCTAAGAAAACAAATCTTATACGGACCGATCAATTTGGCTTCTTGCCAGGAAGGTCAACCACTTTACAGCTTTTGAAAGCCCTTGACACCTGGTCCGAGGCACTCGATATCGGAGTCCCGACTGATGTGATTCTTTTTGATTTTAAGAAGGCATTCGAGTCGGTTGTCCACCGTAAATTATTAATGAAACTCGATCATTCTTGTTTTGGGGGAATGCTTTTGAGGTGGCTAAAAGCCTTTCTGTCGAATAGAACCCAATTTGTCATGGTGGAAGACTCACCATCAACCTCGTTGAATGTTATTAGCGGAGTGCCCCAGGGATCAATTCTTGGACCTCTCCTTTTCATAATTTACCCTAATGATCTTTATAGTAGCTCCAACACTTGCGAACAAAGTAAGTTTGCTGATGATTTGATCAGCCATTCTCCCATATTAGGTGACACTGGTGCTTGTCTCCTTCAAAGGGAGTTTGATGAAGTTTACAGCTGGTCAATTAAGTGGCAATTGCCCATTGCAAATTCAAAATGTATGTCATTCCACATAGAAGCAGGAACCAGTGTCACGCTTACAGTATGGTCTGCACCGTGTTACCAGGTGTTTCCTCAGTGAGAAGTTTAGGTGTCTGGTTTTGTTCCACCCTTAAACAAACGATGCATTGTAACCACATTGTAAACAGTGCTCTAAATCGCCTATATATCGTCAGACACGTTTTTTCATAGGGTGACACGCATATTCTGCTCTGGGCTTTTAAAGTTTATGTCAGGCCATTGCTTGGATATGCTTGCCAAGTTTGGGCTCCCAGTCTTTTAAAGGATATTGATCATCTTGAATCGGTCCAGCGCCGTTTCACCAGGTCTTTGAGGGGCTTAAAAAATCTACCATACGCGACCCGCCTACACCATCTTAAACTCGACTCCCTTGAACTACGTCGTCTAAAGGCAGATCTTATTCTAACCTTTAAAATTGTAAGGGGATTTCTACCTCTAGATATCCCTTTATTTGAGTTATCAACAATGAAACACACTCGAGGACATATGTATAAACTTGTGAAACTGGCAGCCATGTTGGAAGTCCGCAGATGCTTTTTTGCAGTTAGGGTTGTCCCACCATGGAACTCTCTTCCTGCGGATGTGGTTTCGGTGGCTACTTTGAATGCTTTCCGTCATCGTCTGGGGGGAGTTGATCTGAAACGTTTCCTAAAAAGACGCGAGTTTTGTTTTATCTGATGTTTTATGTTTTAAAATGTAAGGATCGGTGTAAGCGGCTCTCAGCCCTGCCTTTTCCTTTACACCCTAACTGGTGTTCAAACCACATATTATTATATTTATATTATAATGAAAGTCCCTGGCTGAAGCTGTCAGTTTGGAACTTAGTCTCTCTTGCTTCGTGAGAGTTCGGACTTACTCACTCGCATCGTGGTATGGATGTTAACCATCACCATTTGGACTGCAGAGAAAAAGCCAGTCCTGGTATTCCAGGTGTTGGCATTGGGGAGAAGAGTCAGTCTGATGCTGATACATCTCCTAGTCGAAAGCCGAGACTCAATAGATCGCAATGTGGTGGCTACTTTATTAATCACGACACCCTGACTAGTACCTAGGTCATCTGTGGATGATTCGGCGCCTACACTTTAAGTGCACGGAAAAGTTATCACGGCATGTCCGAGCGTTATGCGACTCGCCCAGAAAAAGAGGCCATTTGCAAGGATGCAGCCAACATCGGGGCGGGGATTGGCTCTACATTTGCTCAACATGTTGGCATGTTGGCCCAACATGCGGGTTACTTCGCCCTGCCATCTAGCAATACCTACCATAGCTCGAGGCGTGAGTATCGTTGCCGTGTCTAGAATGGTTTCTGACTTGATGCGTTCAGTCCTAAGACCACGGATGGTAGCTTCGTACCACTAGCAGGTTCCTCTCGTACTGAGCAGGATTGCAATCGCAATGACGAGTCATAACTAGAATAAATCTAACCTGTCTCACGGTGGTCTAAACTGAGCTCGTGTTCCCCGTTATTGAGGAAAATAATCCAACGCTTGGAAAATTCTGCTTCGCAGAGATAGGAAAAGCGACATAGCTATGAACGTAGCATTTTTTTCTTTAACAGAGTTATTTCACTTTGGAATACACATCCAGCAGAGATAGTACTGGCCAACTCTACCAGCCTCTTCAAAAACCAACTTGATTACTTCTTCCATACTAACATAACCATGATATTCCATTATGTGTAACAGGTTTATTGATCTTGCCTAACCACATCCAATTACAGGTTCCCTGGGTTAAGTTTCAAGGTGTGTTCCTCTCAGTGAGTACTGCATGTTTCTTTTCTGGGCTTATGTAAAATGCATGCATTTTGTTTTTGTATCGTGTATATTACGCACTGTTTTTTTCTGTAGAGCTATAGCATTATTGCCTTGTTGGATACTGTCATTGAATATTTATGAATAATTGAAACATATATATATTATTAACTACATTGTATTACTTGTTCCATTGTTGTATATTAAAAAAGAAATTTTTCTGCGTGATATTTTAACTATCATTAAAAACTTTTCCTTAGCACATGTTTAGGCTTACTTGTTGAAAAACAACACTAGCAAAGAAATTTTCTGCATGATTTTGTTAACTACCGTTAAACTTTCCCTTAGCTCATGTGTACCTGTAGTGTCGCTCGTTACAACATGTATGCCGCCTAGCCTCAGGCACTGTGGCTATCTCTAAAATAAAGTTAAAGTTAAAGTTAAAATGCTTGGCCACCACAAGCCAGGTATCCTTGTGATAACTTTTCTTACACCTCTTGCTTAAAACTCCTTAGATCAAAAGGATCGATACGGCACAATTTCGCGGTCCATATTCATACTGAAAACTGAAATAAAGCCAGCATTTGCCCCTTTGCTCCACTCTAGGTTTCTATCCTTGCTGAGTTCGCCTTAGGACACCTGCATTACCGTTTGACAGATGTACAGCCCGAATCACCCCCCCCCCCGACAGTATGTTTGGAAGGGGTCACCACGGGGAAACGGGCTTGCTTCCCCGTGCTTAACGCTAAAAGTGCCATTGTTTAGCTCCGACTTCACCGAATAAGTAATGAAACTATGAAAAATTGTGGTATTTCACTTTCAACATTGCTGTCTCCCCACTTATACTATACCTCTCATGTCTCTTCGCAGAGTCAGACTAGAGTCAAACGCAACAGGGTCTTCTTTCCCCACTGTTTCTGCCAAGCCCGTTCCCCTGGCTGTGGTTTCGCTAGATTGTAAATAGGAACATACAAGAATCCTGCACTTGTCAGTGTACCGCCTTTCATCCTTTCGTTAGGGTATAAGGCACAAGCAAATCTTCAAAAACAGCATCGAAACCACAGCCGAACGAACCCAACCACCAGATTCAAAAAAATTCAACCCGAGGGCCAAAACTAGATGAAAGCAGCATAAATCACGCCTATCGCCGAAGCAGCAGGGAACAGAGAACAGCTTTGTTACAAAATTACTCAATTCTAGCTTCACAACTTAGTTCTCTAAAGCAAACTCGTGGTACAGAATTACATTAGAAAGTTCAAGTCGTAAGGCAAATAGGTCCAACTCATAATGCACAAATCACTGTAAAAAGAACCAAAACAGTTTCCACTTTCCAGCAACCAGATTACTATTCAAAAGAGTCTAAATCACGAATTAACAGCAAGGCTTCAAACTCAAAAGCTTCAATACACTTCAAAGACCAAGAACACAAACCACTAACAGCAATAATTAGTGTCAAAACAAAATCCAGGTCCAAAAATCCATTTAGAAGTTCCAAGTCGTAAAGGAAAATAGGTCCAAGTCACAAGATAAAAAATTATTGTAACAAGTTTTCATTTTCCGTCAACCAAATGACTGTTCAAAAGAGTCCGAATCACAAATTAACAGCAAGGGTTCAAACTCACAAGATACAAAACACTTCAACAACCAACAACAAAAACCATCAGCAGCAAGTACAGTTTCAGATACACAAATTGATGTCAAAACAAAGTCCAGGTCGTAAAATCTCTTTTGAAGTTCCAATTCGTAAGGAAAATAGGTCCAAGTCATAAGGTAAAAATCACTGTAACAGTTTGAACTTTCCAGCAACCAGATGACAATTCCAAAGAGCCTAAATCACAATTTACAGCAAGAGTTCAAACTCACAAGATTACCTGCACTTAAACGACCAATAACAATAACCGTTATCCGCAAGTACAATTTCATATTCGCAAAGTAGTGTCAAAACAAGATCTAGGTCAAAAAATTGATTTAAAAGTTCCAGTCAAAAGGCATAATAGGTCCAAGTCATAAGGTAAAAATCGTTGTAACAGTTTCACTTTTCAAGTAACCAGATGACTATAAATTCATATTCAAAGAGTCCAAATCACCAAAAACAGCATGGGTTCAAACTCGCAACCTCAATACACTTCAACAACCAACAACAAAAACATCAACAACAAATTCTCAATTTAAATAGTAAGCCAGTATTGCATTACGACATTATCTTGCACCATCTCCAGATCCACCACATCAAAAACACTGAGTCTCGGTTACAATTTCCACATAATCTGAAGCAGTATGGTTTTTACACTTCATTGCACCACGTCCAAATCCTCCACAGATAAAGCACCTAGTTTCAGTTCCACACTTCAAATCGACAGTACTAACTTTCAGCTTTTTATGCTTTTTACACCAAGATCCGCTTCGTAAAACATCAATCTTCGGAGTTGAATCACAAAACACGGGCTCTCCAAGCCAAGCATCAGAACTGCAAACATATCCAAGATTTCACTCATTCCAACAAGTGCCAAATTCCGTTGACATCAGTCAAAAGACAATTTTTCATTCTTACCAGTAAAACAAAAATTCCTAACTCTACAGATAATTGCCTGCATATTCCTAAGGGACTTTTCCAAATAATCATTATCTAGTACAGAATCACCCTCATGAGGTCGCTTCTAAAAACTAGCAATTGCCATGTTGAATCAAAACAATATTATGCTTGATTTTCAAGCACTAAGTAAAAACCCACCACCAGTTCTGCAACCAAAAGAAAAGGAAGTCAAATTCACAGTACACCATCACCAGAGCACCATAGTCAACATACAAAAGTTCCAACAAAAACCACACAAACAAGGATACAATTTTAAAGTAGAAAACCACTATAATTTACCAATTTCCCATTGACAATGTGAGCGAGAAACCGAATTTAGGAGTTTTAAAGACTCTCAACGTCAAAATAAGGTGTTCTCACAATCAGCATCAAGATTTTGAACCAAAATTCTTACATCAAAATTCCTGTGGTAAAATTTAAGTAAACCAAAGGCAGAAAAGAGGGACTAATCTCAAGGATTGGTAGTACATTCACCATCAAAATATACATCAGTAAGTACAGTATCAAAATCAAAAGTCACAAATCCCAAAGTCAAAATCAAAGTCATAAGTAGTTCAAATTACAGCATCAAACATCAAACATAAACAGATCATCAATCGAAAGGTAATAAATCTATGAACAACAACAAAGACAGTAAATCTTGGTTTTGAAGCCAAATTAATATCCAAATCACCCATTTAGAAGATCCAAGTCGTAAGGCAAATAAACCGTCATCATATTACTTCACTAGTCAAGGTACCATTTCCAAGACCAAAGAATGCATCACGTGGAAAGCACGAATTCGAACATCAATAGCGTCCAAAACAAAGGCACGTTTCAGGACAGCCATGAATAACCACAAAACAGCAATCTTATAAAGAATTCAATCAAACATCGACAACAATGTTCCCAACAAACACAAAAAGACCAAAGAACCGAAAACAACCAGCCTAAGGGAACCAAACCCCCGAAGGAGGAGTACAGCCTAGTTAGGGACAGGAATCCCTAACCTCTGGTCGGGTACCGGCAGCCAAGTCCGGCTTAAGACGTTGGTTGGTATTTAGTCACTAGACAACAAAAGTCTGGTGTCCACCCCGAGACAAGGACCAACCGAATTCAGGAACAGTGGGACAGTAAAAGTAGTTGAGGGAGCACCCAGCCAAAGGCCATGGCTCCGGACCCATGCTGAGAGCACCAGGAAGAGAGGAAGGGGCTAGCCAAACTACAACCAAACAAACCCGTCCACCAAAACCACAAATTTCACCTCAGAACCAGCGTGGAGAGAAGACCGTGAAACAGGCAACTAGCTACATAAAACAAAACTGAGTTAAAATGCCAACGGCAACACAATTAAGGCAACAGTGTGGGATGCTAAGGGTAGCCCACAGAAACAAAGCCAAGGGGCTACTGAAGAGAAAAAGTTTGCGCACAAAATTGAGGAAAAAACCCGAACAACCACTAAGACCAACAACACGAAACCAAAACAAGGAAGTTGGGAACACAACCAATCCTGCACAGCAACCTTGAAGTGACACTGGAGATGCCACACAAACAGAAAACACAGGGGCAATTGCCAGCTCGAGGATCCACCCGCACAAGCCAACAAACAATCCCCCCTACGTTCCCA
>JAHWFP010067634.1:0-14523 GCA_023313725.1 Lithobius niger | reverse complement strand
GTAGCAAGTTCTCGCTTGTATTGATGTCAGGTTGTTGGCTATTAGGCCAGGGTAGATATTTTAATTGAATGTGGCCGAGATTAGTCCTAATACGGGCGGATATGTTGATGGGAGGATGGGTAGTGGGAAAAGAACGTAGGTTATTAGGAAAAAAAAACATAAAATTGTGGCAACAGCGAAATAGGCCATTTTTGGTCCCCTCTATGTGCTTTGTTCCCTCAGACGCCTTTCAAGCTCTACGTCTGAGGTTGCTCACAACTTCGCAAGGCTTGTAGGGCAAACAAAATGGCAATAAGTTGCCAAAGAGTCTTAATTGCAACATTAATCATTTCTGCCCAGTGCTCTGCAATAATAATTGCTCTGCCAACGAGAAAACTGCAGTCACATCAAAATCGGGTTCAAAAGGCCTTGGTCGGAGTTAATACCTACATTTTAAGCTACACAAATTGAAAATCGGTTCATTGGTTCGATCTGTAGGTGGGAACAAAAGTTTTAGCCCATTTGGCTTTCCGTGCCAAGAATATTGTAGTTACGTTAAAATAGCCTGCGAAAGGTCCTAGGCCTTGTCCATACCTACGTTTTAAGCTATAGAACTTGAAAATCTGTTCTGTGGTTAAATCTCCAGGTGAGGACAAAGAGTCCCAACTGCAACATTAATGATTTCTTCCCAGTGCTCTGTTATAATAATTGCTCTGCCGATGAGTATACTGCAGTCACATCAAAATCGGGTTCAAAAGGCCCTGGTCGGTGCTAATACCTACATTTTAAGCTATACAAATTGAAAATCGGTTCATTGGTTCGATCTCTAGGTGAGAGCAAAAGTTTTAGCCCATTTGGCTTTCCGTGTCAAGAATATTGTAGTTACATTAAAATAGCCTGCGAAAGGCCGTAGGCCTTGTCCAGACCTACGTTTTAAGCTATAGAACTTGAAAATCGGTTCAGTGGTTCGGTCTCCAGGTGAGGGCAAATAGTCCCAACAACAACAACAACAACAAGAACAACAACAACAAGAAATGGCCATGCTGTTGACGCCGAACGGTTTGATTGTTGTCATTAAAATTTCTAATGTGGTGAAATAGTTACGACACGATTCCAAATACCGAATTTCGTTGGTCTATGTCAATTCTGGGCGAGACTATAGGTGTTCAAAGTTTGACGTTTAACATTGAAGTTCATGCTGAGGCTTATAACATAAGGACCGCTGCCGCTGTCCTTGATGTCACATGAAAGTTACAGCATCCAAACGTATTAAAACCGGTCTGATACCAAAGACGACCTAAAACAGAATAATTAAACATGTTGTACTATCCAAAAAGCCTAGTACACCAACATATTACTGCTATAGCATCTTATCACGTTTGGGGCAAATTAATCTGTACATTACCGCTATTTTATTTTATTGTCACTGCATTGTTTTGAACGTCGGCTAAGAAGATGTTCCATTCTGTTGTAGAAAATGTTTCGAACCACCAGTTTTTATCCAGGATAGTTAGACATTTATTAAAATGGACCCAAAGTTTCACCATTTATATATTACTTATTTCTCAATTCTCTCACCAACCTGATACAAATAGTTAACGATTCCCCTGATTAGATAAGTTTGGGATGCAAGAATCTTTTGTGTAAACATGCTAGGTTGAGAACAACTGGGTCTGATGAAGATACATAGAGGTCGACAGGGGTTTCTTTTCGTGTTTTTTCTACCCACTTCGGTGACCAACGGAAAAATTATTTAGTGTGACTTTTCTACACACTGCATATGGCCATCTGTAGGGGAGGCAATCTCCTCTCCCCTAACCTTTCCTACACGTCTGATGATGCCAACAGGGATCTTTGTGCCCCTGGCAGGTCTAGTCTAGGCAGTAAGGCAGTCATGACCCTAGCCTTACTATTCCCATCCGTTTGTCCATGCTATTTTTTAAAGTAGTTGTATGGTTATCTCATTCACATGCTTTTTGCTTTTCTGCATTTTCTGCTTTAAAAAAAAATTTCTGCTTTATAAAAAAAAAATTTGCTTTAAAAAATATACCCTCCTATTTTAGCCTGCATATAGTCAATGCTGTCCTCTTTTCAGCTGGCAGTCATGGACCTCCTGGGTCATTGCTAGTCCTGATGCTCCAGCATCAAATTATTTTATTACTATTATTAAGGATTGCTTAGTGAGTACTGATTAATGGAAATAAAAAAAATAATCACATGGAACTTAAGCCTGGTTACACATGGCACCATCCCGCAATGTTTTGACGTACTACTACCGTAGGCCTTATCATGAACATTGGCTAATTCAAAGATATTAACATAAGGATTAAGCGGCGTTCGTATCGGTATCACTGAGGGTTGGATCGGGTGTAGTCTTGATGATACTGATGTGAACACCGGTAATCAGCTAAAATGATCAGCTGATATGATCAGCCGGTGTTCATAAAGGTATCATCAAGACTTCACTCCTATCAATCTCTTGATGATAACAATTGAAAAACCCTCTGATCCTTGCCTGTGGTGTCAGTTCGATAATTTTACATTATTTTTGGTAATATCGGTTTAGTGACGTTGCGTAGACGGTACTCCAAGAATTACTGATTGTAGTTTTCAAAGAAGCAATGTCTTTAGTTCTTAACTAAATGGTTTGTTTAGTCGAGTTTCATTTAGGCGTGAAAGCCTAAATCATTGGTTTTAATATGGCTTTCTGTTCTGCATTTAGTGTGTCAGATGAACTGAAATATAACTTAGTAAAGAGAAATTTTGTGTTTTGCAGTAACGCACCCTGTCTGGGCAAGAAAGAGTCGGACTTGTTTCTAGATCAGAACAAATCACACACCTAGCTACTTACCGTTAGAAGGAATGTTTTTTTGATCATAAAATAACCTGATGCTTCGATCCAACCCTTGTGCCCGTTAGTCGTTTGATGAAAAGCATCAATCCAATATAGGCCTCCAATGAATCTTCTTTTCCCTGTTTTCCATTCAATAGGGCGTAGCTTTTTTAAATTTAAAAAATGCCCACAACTAGTTTAATCAGTATTTTATAGATCAGATTTCTAAGTGATCGGAGAGTGAAAATCTGAGTAGCGCTTTTCGTGACACAGGCTTTATGACCCTTGCATTTAGTCGAAAACTTTTGGCGTTTACAAAAATAATCACTTGAATATGATGCGAGAATCATTTTAACTTACGACAATGGAAGGCCACAATCACCAGCTTCATAACATTTGGAAAGAAACGTTTATTATTTTTCTTCACTCACTAGGTTTATAAACAAAAGTAATACAAAGACGTACTAACGTAAAATGCGAATAATTAACACGTGAAGTCAATTCATATTGGATGCCAGTAAGCATGTGTAGTACGTGTGTTAATATAACGTAAGTTTTTCGATTGCTAGAAAGTAAGTTCTGAAATCGATGACTGCATAAACGTAGATAAGCTGAATTGGCTGAAAGTGAGTTATAAAATCTACAAATGTATAGATGAAGATAATCGAAAAGGCTGAATTGCCTGAAAATAAGTTGCAAAATCTGCGAGTGTATAAACGAAGGTAAGCTGAATTGCCAGAAAGGAAGTTCTGAAGTCTACGAGATATAAACGTAGATAAGCTGAATTACGAACCCATTTGCTGAAGTCTAACCCATTACTACTTTTTCTTTACGTGCGCTGCTTCCTAGCTAGAGCTGACGTGTATCAGCTAGATCTGACATCAATCTGTCACTGTACTTAGGCCGACTTTCAAACGTTAACAATATTTACTTGCCAATATTTATTCATTACTTTAAAACGAATTCTTCTCAGTGTTAATTACTATAAATTATTTCCATTTCTACCGTATTAATCTATATATTTCATATATTAGTTCATCGTATTTATGTAATTAAAATTTAAATAAGTGCTATGCTCTGTTCCAGCTCTCGTACGATTTCAGCAGTGCGTTGTACTAAGGTAAGGAAATAACATTTTCTCACCTTAATCCCTTGACTCCCAGCCACGCACATAGATAGGCCTTTTTTTAAGTAGGTCAGACTGTTGTGAATTCGATCACACGTCCTCTTGGTTCGCAATCTGAGGCTCTGACCACTGGGCTATTGATCGCTTTGCTTGGGTTCCCAGGAAACCCACTCAAATTCGCTTCAGAGTTTGACTTATTTTCTTCAGTTCATCTCTGGGATTATATGCGTGCTGGTAGTCAAGTACGTATTAATAAATTATGAAAAAAAACACTGATGACTTTTTAACTGAATTTTTTATCTTATTTTAAATTGCGGTCGTAATTTTAATCCGACTCTGGTGTAATTTCGATTTAATTTCTAAATTGATGTAAAGTGAACATTCACTATATTTTATGAAAATATATTCAGCTATTCTGAAGTAGTGCCACGCATACTGACACATACAAAGAAAACACTAATATGTGGTCTTGCTCTACGAAAAACGCTTGAAAATACTGCTTTGTATTGAAATTTTAGACACGACAAGGACGCAATTTAATTGTGTAATGTGTCTGTAGTTAGCGAGACAAATAGCTAACGCTCAGAGCACAAGGACTAAATGGAGTCTCTTCAGACCATTTTTGAATTTTTGTTTTATGATGAGTGCATATAACCTTTGAATTGGCTCATCTGTCACCCCATCTTTCCTTCCTTCCTTTCTTTCGGCCTTTGCCATCAATGGAGGTTCTCAGTATTCAAATAAACGATTTTATCCCTCCCACCACTTTTTCCTCTAAAAATCTGGTACACTTCATAATTGAGCTAGGTCATGTACACGAGCATTACTTTAACTCAGATGACAATAAGGCTCAAAGAAAATACTTCGGAAAAAACCTTTGGTGTGTAGACGTAACTTTGGTCTATGGAGACAACTTTGGCCTGTGGAGTTCTTAATCGTTAAACTTTTGGTATGGTGATGACTTTAGAGTTGTTCATCGCTAGGCTAGAAAATCTGATAAAACTTTCAATTTTGTCTTAAAAGTGAGCATGTTGGTGTAGCAGTTTCTTGTCAGAAGAGGTGGCAATAACCACGGTGTTGATGGATCTATCCTTTCAAATCCTTGTTCTTTCTTTTAAACAATGGTATTAGCTAAATCAGTTGTAAAATACTGATAAGTTGTGTTTCAAATGCAAGCAAAATCGTATACTCATAATTACTTTTGTGTTAGTGGTCCTAACTTCTTTTCTGAGAATGATAGTGACGAGGTGTTCGATTGAGTGATGAGCCTATGAGAAGATAAAACATGCATTAAAAAAACCAGGAAGATTAAGAAAGTAAACGGCTAAAACGTATTAACCTAGGAATTAATAAAAATATGCGTAGAATTTTTTTTAATGCCTAAATTTCCTAAATGTGGGGGGGGGGGGAGATGAGGCTTAATGGCGCGGCAACAGCTTGGTCAGCTTGGTTCCTAAATGTCTATTTCTCATTGGTAAGTAATTAAAACCTTTTCTACCACAAGTTAGGGAAGATATAGATTGTGTAGTACTCAGTTTAATACCTACCTGGCCATATAAAATAAAACTTCACATCAGTTATTCAAGGAGTGTTACCCCTTTACGGCAGATTTTACGTTCCTTCTTAAGCAATCAGTGTTTGGAATTTGAAAGTAGTTGTCGTGACTGTACCAGGGTTGATAGAAAAAGTATGCATTGTTACTTTTTTCTTGTGTGAACTTGTTTTTACAAACAATTTTGGCTTAGTCTTAATTTGGCAAATGAATGATCTTATTTTCGTGTCCTTCTATGACTTTAACCACCTGTTTGTCTGTAAGAGCTTTTGTATTTTCTGAACGTATGGTCAGGAGGCACCATCCCACTCCTAGAGATTGCTGCATATCCTACAGTCTACTACCCAGAATGCTTGCTGCATATCCTATGGAACAAACTCCACGTGTCTACCAAAGAATGCATTTTCCAAGAATGTTTTCATTAATCATGAACGAATGTTAGAGGTTATAAAATGATCAAATACCTCTGTAGTTCAAACCATAAATAATATCGTTAGTAACTGTCATGGGGAATAATACCAGAGATTGCTGAATATAGTACAGCGTACTTCCCGTTCTGCTTGCTGCATATCCTATGGCATTCCTCACACGTCTACCCAAAAATGCATTTACCAAGAATGTTTTGATTAACCATGAACGAAAGTTAGAGGTTATAATACGATCAGGTATCTCTCTAGTTCAAAGCATAAATAATATTGTTTGTAGCTGTCATAGTCATTATGTACAAATTGCTGTAATCATACATAAGTAGAGGCCATACAACAGCAAAAAAAAACATCTATTAACATAGCTAAGATTATTTAATCTTTATTCTGGATTTAAATTTCATTGTGATGGTGTGATCAGTGTTCGAACCAACGAAATTTGATTCACAAATCAGAAGTCTTTTTCGGCAGAGCTACCTCTCCAAGGCCTTGAACTCCAGATCACAAATCAAACACCCCAAATTAAGATTTCGCAACAACCTGGGAACCTCAGACGACTGGGGTTCCTAAGTATGAGGGGAAAAGGAGGCTTATTTGCAGGTCGACAGCTAGGTCTTTAGCGGCAATCTCAGTCACAGTGTAGTGGTCCAGGATGCCAATGGGCCACACATTACATAGATGTTAATAAAACTCCAAATTTAGGTATGATCGTGCATCTGTACTAAGTATCATGTACAAATAGATCTTTTTATGTATCAAGTATGAGACAGCGGGTCGATGGTTTTATTCCCGGTTAGTTCATCACACTGAAATGTGAGGCCAAAATTACTGATTTTTAGGATGTTGTATTCACTGTAGTGCTATTTTATTTCCTTTACTGTGTTTTATGTATAGAATTTCATGCTGCCTACCGCGGCAACGTCCGACAGTGCTTGATGCTTAACCCGTGATATATGCCCACAGTTGCTATCTATTCTGGTATATCTGATCCACAGTGCCCGACGCCTTTCCGGTGGCATTGCTCTCTTCTGCCATATTTCTGAAGTCCTGGCATAGTTTACAATGTCCGATCCACGTTTTAACACTGGCTACACTTTACAAAAATTAAAAGTTGCTCGATTTCCCACATTACTATCCTCAGTTGGGCAGCCAGGTATGCCTTTCTCTCCTTAAACTGAAAAGCGCTAAGTAAAACCATAAGCATCATTTGACATAACACAATATTACAACTTCCATCAGGGCATAGAACGGGATTTTCTGGAACCCTGGTTCTGTAGTAAATCCGTAAAAAAAAGGGCAAAAGTGAGCATGGGGTTGCTGCATATCCTATTATGGAACATTCTCCACACGTCTACTGAAAATACATTTGACAAGAATGTTTTCATTAATCATTAACGAAAGTTACAGATTATTATCCGGTCAAATACCTTTTTAGTCCAAACCATAAATGATTTTGTTACCAGCTTTCATCGGGCACCATACAAGAGATTGCTGCATATCCTACAGTTTACTCCCTGGGATGCTTGTTGCATATCCCATGCTTGCTGCATTTTTGGTCTCCCCAAAAATGCATTTCCCAAGAATGTGCGAAATGAGCCTAAGCAATAAATATACTACAACAACATTGCCCACCAGGAAACACTACTCGAAATTATGATAGTTACTTTTACACTTTGGTTCCAACGTCAAAGAGAAATATTATGTTAAGACTTGCTTCTTTATTGACTTCTGCAGCATAGTTGCACATTAGGAATAAATTACAACAATTTTTTTAAAGTATTGCAACAAACATCGGTGTAAAATACATGATGAATGGGGCAGGTGAATCTATTTTAATGACACGGATAGTAAAAATCACATCCACCACAATTCCACCCAATAAAAGTAGGAGAAGAGGAGAAATTGCTAGGTTGATTTCCTTAACAACCTTACAGATGTTTTCGTATTTAATCCGCAATAGCTTAATGCCTGTCTTGCTATGCCCACCGATGCAACATTTTTCCACTTGCTTGGTAATGTCTTGATCAAATGGCAGCCATTTCAAAGTTTAAGACAAGAAGAATTATCGTAACGGTATTAGAACTGTATGCAACCAGTATGTACATACTAACCATAACTATAAATAAAATAATCAGAAGTTTAGGTGAAATATCACTTGCGTGTACAAAGTTTAAAAAGTGTGATTCCATTGTGTCTTGATATGACGGTTCATCTCGGGCTGCCAACCACCTAAACACAGCAATATAAACACGAACACAGCTAACAACACATTCAAAAGGAAAGTTTTGAAAATACGTTGGTAATTTTTGTCCAATCTCGCCCGATGTAATGGATGACCTCAAGAGTTTTTGCAGCAAAGCGTTTTTGCACCACAAATTAACGACAATATTCCGTTGATTATTACTCCAATTAGTATGGCAGTGACGCTTAATGGAGCTTTGTTCAGGAAAAAATGTGTCAGAACACCTGTGAAATAGATGCTGCCAATTAGCTGGATGGTAGAGATTACGAAGTACAGACAAGTAAATCTGATGGATTTGGGATTGCGGGATGATGGATATAGACAAATTCCGCAAAATAACAACATCCATTTTATAAAACGATGGATTTTAAAGACATAATTTTCAGGTTTCTGATTATTCGTCTTGTCTTTATGTTTCCCTAACTTGCGAATGTTAAGAAGAAATTCTTCCTTTGCTGCTTACACCGTACTAATTCGGGCAGACCGTATCACTTTCTTCATGCTGTAAACGTAGAAAATTAGCCCAGAATGGTAACTAGAGGACTGCCTTTCTAAAGTGGCAAAAAGGACGAGGCTGTAGTGGGAACTTACCAGTAGGTTCAGTTGTAATATGTTATCGTAAAATCAATATGTATGATATGCATTACATTAAACTAATATTGGATTAAGGCCAAACAGATTTTTTATCACCGATGGCAAACATGACTTATCAGAAAATGCTCACTTTGTATCAAAAATGCCATTTTGTACATTAAAACTCGCTATCACCATTAGCAGAGTAGCTCAGTCATTGATAATAATAACTGATAAACTGATATAAAACACATTGGAGCAATTTAGTAAATGGGTTACGATATGAAATTTGAAACGTTTCAATCATACACTTAAACAAATTATTTTGCCCAATTTTTACTGATCATTATTGTAACCAGTACATCAGTTCCTGTTTTTTTTCGGTCTCCCACGTTTTCTGGTTGGTTACATTGTTTTCGCGTTATTTTCACACATAACTGAACCATGAAATCTACTTAAAACTGTTATTTCTTTCACAGAAGAGCAGGAAGTGGTAAGAGCAAGACAATGCATAATTTCGTATTTGTTAAATTTCTTCACTATAATTTGAAATCAACGTTGATATTAAGCAATAGCAAAGAATTTAATTTAATCTGCCGTGGTTAATCACTCACAGAATCAATTTTTACCCTATTAAATATTAGTTTTACTGCTCTTTAGTTGAAAATGTTATCATGGTTTGGGTAATTATTTTATACCTATGTAACTCTTTAACTGAATTCATTTACTTAGATTCATCACAAAAGTTAGTTGTATGTGTAAATTACAATATCTAGATTTCAGAATACTAGCAAATTTATTAACCCGTTTAACCCTATGTTGTAGTTCACCACACACTGCAAGATCTTCCATGGTGCGTCGCTGCTTAAAATCGGGGAATCTTCAGACCAGGCTTTGAGCCTTCTAGGTTTATGTCCGTCCATTAATCAAGTATGCTAGCCAGGTTTAGCCTCCCCATCCCCTCAAAGATATTGACAGGTTTGTGGTCGTGCAAAGGAAGTATACCAGATCGTTCCCGGGAATGTACAATATGGAATACAACCAGCGTCTTAAAATGTTCAAACTGGACATCCTTTAGTGCTGAAGCCTAAAGGCGGACCTTTTCTTGACTTACAAGATTTTACACTCTATACTCCCTATCGACCTTCCATTATTCAAACTAAGTTCTATTGCTAATACCAGCGGAAATTGTCTTAAGTTAGTCTTCCCTAGATTTCACACCAACATGCGAAAATCTTTTTTTGCCCTGCGAGTTATACACCTGTATAGAATTTCCTTAGTGACAAGACTATCTCTGCCCCATCACTTCTTTCATTCAAAAATAAACTAACCAAGAGCAAGCTCAGCCGTTTCCTATTTCCCCCCGAACATCCCCAGCTCTTCCTTAAGCAATCGCTTTCATCCTCACCTTTTTTAGTTTCCACTTTTATCCTCACTTTTTAATTAGGGTTTGCTATAAGTGGTCTCCAAGCCCTCTCATTTCCCTTTCGCCCTGTTTATTATTATAAGCCCACCTTATAACACTCCTTGTATTGCAAAAGATTTCTAAGAATACAATGAACACTGTAAGGGAGATTAATGAAATACAAACCGTAAAAGAATAAAGAATAAATGCCAGCACAATTAGTCCATAACTATGCTTTTGTTGCTGTGACTTGAGCTACGATTTTTTGTTAACCATCTTTCAAAAACAAAACTTATTAAGGATTCCGGACAAATATTTTCGCCGTTTGAGGTTGCGTTATCGATACTAACCCACCGATTAAACTTCAGACATTCAAAGAAAAACTTGAAAAGTGCACAGCAAAGAGTTTTTAGAATTCTAGTTTACCATGTAGCTAGGGCATCCAGTCCCAGGTTCCCCACTCCCAGGATTACCAGGATCCCTTTTTTAGTCCCAAAAATCCCGGGATAGTAGCTGCGTAAATCCCGGAATTTTCTGGATTAAAAATGAGCTAAATTCATGTATGAATTCATTGTTGTTTCGTGAATTTTAGTGTTATGCAATGTAAATTATAAAATTTATATTGACTACAAAAACAAAAATTACATCGTTTACCCTTTTCTCTCGTCTAGACTAGTCTAACTACCATGAGTATATAAAGTTCTTACGGAGCTTTATATACTCATGTTTCTATTAATAACAAAATCTAAATTCTAGATTGAGGATGGAACTTAAATATTTTTACTAGTGTTTCAACACCATCAAAGGAAATGGATAAAAATGTATTTGTTGAATTCGTCTTTTTCTTAGTTTGGCATCAGGAAGAAAAGCAAAGTTAACACGCAGTATTACAAACACACAAAGAAAAAACATATTAAAATAATATTTATGTGTCTGCCATCTTAGTGCAGCTTCATTGCTCATCGTTTTAAAACATGGTTCTTTAATGACCACTTTGACAATTCTCACAGACGCCATTGCATCTCACTTCCTGCCCTTTGCTAGAACGTCCTTGGTTTAATCCGGGTGCGCTTCAGTACTATGCAATTCTCGTATATTCCAAGTTCGTTTGCACACGATAAATGTAAAAAAGCCTGGAGATCAATTTTTGTTTTGATTTTCGGGAGCACGAATCCAAACTGGATTTTCGGCCCACAACGATGAGAGTTACAATTTAGCTGGAGAAATCCAACTATCAGGAATGGATATCTGCTTTGGTATGGTTTGGTTTATGAGGACCATTGATCTAAAAGGTCACCGCCCCAGAAAGGAAACTACATCAAGTCAACATAAAAGAAAACAGGGAACTAAACACTACAAACCAAAGACTAAAAACGGCCAAATTGATAAATGAAACCGTACACTGTACGTGGGGTCTTAAAGATCTTCACAACCGTGTGAGGCTTATCAACGACTATAGGGTCAAGGGTCCACCCACTGATGCAGCTAGCTGGCAACGCCCTCTGCTAAAATGGAAGTACCTCTACCAAAAATGTTCCACATCCTCAGGATGATATCTGGATATCGGTGAATTTGAATACCAAGAGTAGGGCCTAAAATGCCCAAATGTTGCAATGCTGTGCAGCACGTAACAATGGTGCAACAATGAGGTGAGCTGCACAAGCTCATATTAGTGTTTATTCGAATAAGATGCAATGACGCTTGTGCGTGAGGAAAGTAACATTGTTGTTGGACTTAGTCTTAGCTTACATCGTCGGCCAGAGAAACGTTAGTTCGTTGTTGTCAACCACTGAATTGACCATGGTCTTAGCTTAAATCTTCCAGTTTTAAACTGTACGTTGCTAAGTCCTTAATTTTGATGCCTTCAGCCTTAAAGTTGGGTGGCCGACATGACTGAATGACTTATTTAGTTCTTTAATACGGTCTTTGGGAAGCTAGTTGAATTGTTTCCAAATTGTTTTCCTCGGTTGTTTGTCGCTATTACTACAACTGCCTGCAACTACGAAAAATCAACTGTTGTGACGATGAAGAACCAACTATGACTCAACTATGAATCTTGCTGACACACGCTAAATCTCGGCACACAATAGTTTGTTGTCACCAAATAATCACGTGGAAAAAAGCGGGACGGAGCTTAGACATAAATAGTATTTCTAATGTTTTTTTTACTAAGAAAGCTGGGTGGAGAATGGACATACAGATGACAAACCAAACCGTACCAATGACAATAAAAAGGAATCGACAAAAAATTCCTACAACATAACTAACAAACATCGGGCATTAACTACGAACCGAAATGATCTATGCTAAATCCAGACACATGGGACTGTGTTTCCATCATATAATCGGTAAAGAAAACGGCGTGGGAGGAAAATGGACATACATTTCTGTTGCCCCCTTTTTTACAAACAAAATTGAGTAGGGAATAAACATACATTCGATAAACCAAAATACAGCAATAACAATAAAAAGGAAACGAAAAAAGCCAACAAATTAACTGAACAAAAAACAGCTTTGTCGTTTAGAAAAAAAAATTATAAGAGGTCGTATCCGCATGAAAATCACTGATGTGAAGGTGAACAAATAACAGCCTTTTTAGGGTTCACTATGACGAAACGAACTATACCATAAACTCTAATTATAGGAAACAATTTTAACATACTAACCTTCACGCACATTACGTCATTAATCAAACAAACAAAACTGATAGGCATTTGACACACTAAAATAAACAAAAAATACAAACACAATCATTCAAACATATAGACTCGGATGAAGCATTATTAAAATCTAGTCCCACAAATACATACAAAATAAACGACATAGACAGCAAAACGCTCACATAATTCAACAAATAAAAATGCACACATAAAATGAACATGTTATCACTCACAATAAACAGAACTAAAACAGATAACAAAATCACAGACACAGAAAAAAAAACAGACAAAAAACAAATATAATGAACGTTTCGGAAATTATAAATGCACGCAAAAAATACACATATAGCTACTCACACGAAACAGACATCAAATATAAAACACCGAAAAATAAAAAAAAGAAACAGCTGTAGAACACAAATAAAGTACACATTTTAATCACAAATTGTGTTCACTTTCTGACACAACACGACAGTAAATCCAATCTTCGTTCCATGGAATTGGAATTAAATTATAGCAATTTTCGTTCGAGTGAACTCTAATCCAATTTTTATTTGTACACCGTCACAGCTGAGAGTTCCATGAAAATACGGCCTCTAATGATTTTTTTTATAAACAGTGAAGACGGTTTTGTGCATCTAATAAAATCAACATGCAATACACACGAGTTACATGACGACCTTGAGTTGCATGCAGGAATTAACCAAGCGTAAATAGTGACAAAATTAAGAATCATCATTGTTAGGTGTTTAAGCCTGCTTCCTAGATGTGTGAATCTTCCATCGTGGGCAGTCACCAGACTGCAGTAGGCTACAGTCTACAACATGCGGAAAATATGACAACAAGATTGTACATAATAAATCAACACATTCCCATTGATATAAACTATTAAATATGGTTGATCATACCTAATAACAAAGAACATTTTACTAACTAGTTTCTTTTGCTCCCTACAGTTTTCATCTTGTGAGTATTTTAAATAATGAAGTTAACGAAAGTAAACTACCTAAAATATAACTTTTTTCGCCACTGAAAGTCATACGAAGAAATAACAAAATTTTAGGTTTAATCCCGAGATTCAGTGAAATGAATCCTGAAATCCTGACATTGCACTTTTTTCCCGGGATAGGATGCACTAACTGCAGTGTTGTTGTACTGTTTTGTCCACGTGCAACCTTACTGCTGTATCCAACCACTATACACGTAAATACAATTAAAGCACAAATTTCAAAACTGTTCATGCAAAAACAAATGAAGAATAATGTTGGGTTACACACTCGATACTTTCTTGGCTAAATTTTTTCAGTGCGTTGTTCAGGCACGTAGTTTACTTTGCTTTCATCACGCTGCTGATGATACATGTATTATTTTTCAAGATTTTTAAGCATTTTTCCAGGTATTCTATTTCATTATTACATTCCAGGACATTTTCAGGTTTTCAAGGTCTCGCACGAACCCTGAATTACCTGTAGAGTTATGCTAAGCCGACTAAGGCGATTAGTTTTTTAACATTTTACAACAATGTCGTTTAGGCAAGTACATTGCACCAATCATTAGCTGATCTATGTTGTACAAATGTAAAAATGGTAAAAATACTTAAATACAGCAACAACACTGCAGAATATGAAACCTTATAGGAAAATGTATTTGTGTTCCGTTGCTGTTTTGACTTCGGATCAGTTAAACTTACCTTAAGCATCAAACGAGTTTGTTTTAGAATTTTAATCA
>JAHWFP010067630.1:0-13492 GCA_023313725.1 Lithobius niger | reverse complement strand
GCCATGTTGTGGCTGGCCAGGCTTCCTGGGGGTGAAGCCAGAGTCGGTGTGCCTTGTTTCAGTGTTATTCTGGCTGTGCTCCATTACGGCAATTCTAGTGGAGCGGGCCGGTTTTCTGGGCTTGTGTGCCTTGTTCCTGAGCTAGGTTCTCAAGGATGAGGTGGAGGTACTGCCAGGCGTTGGGCTAACTCACCCGGCTGTTGGTTGGGGACCATGGGCCTCTATGGGGGCATGGCGTCACTGGATACCTGGTCCTGGTGGGTTGGTTGCCTTTTGGTTCTTTATTAGTGTTTTGGGGGCAGTGTGTGTGTGGTTTAGTAAGCTTGTTCTCCGGGGTTCCTGGTTGGGGTGGTGATTCCCGCCTCCTGTCTGACAAATTCAGCAATATTACTGAAGGTAAGTATTTGCAGGAAGTAAGAAACGAAAATTTTAACTAGTGAAAATTAGTTTTTACTTACCTAAAATACTTACCTTCAGTAAGGACCCGCCCGCCTCCCCGCAATCACTGAACCGGAGTGCCCGTGAAAGTGATGCGGTTGGACTGGTGGGGGCGCTGACGTCGGTAAGGACGTGCAGCGCCGCCTGGCGGCAGTGGAGAAAAGCTTAGGGAGAACGTAAAAAATGGTGTTTTTAGTTCATAAGCGAGCAGTAAATAGCGTAAAAAGGTGGTTTTAGCAATATTACTGAAGGTAAGTATTTTAGGTAAGTAAAAACTAATTTTCACTAGTTAAAATTTTCGTGTTTCGACGGTTTTGAATGTTTGTTGGTCCACCGGGTCCCGCATTCCGGCGGCTGTTTATTAGTGCTGCGGACATCGTTCCAGTCCGGGTGACCGGCGGCCCAGTCCGGGTCAATGGCGGGCTGGTGACCGGCGGACAGTCCGCCGGGTCACTGGCGGACGGGTGGCGAATTGGCTATTGTTTTCCATCCAAGAGAAGGTGTACCACCATGGAGGTTATGATGTGCAGTTTGTAGACACGACCGACTTCGTGTTTATTAACGGCATTTCGTTCAGTGTGTGGGTCGATGGAATCGTGATGTGTGACGCTTACAGTGTGCGTCGGCCGTTCGTGAATACGATCGGCCGATCAGACAGACGGTGGAGCGTTAATTTTGTGTGACGAAACCGCGATGTGTCTGTGCGTGGGAAAGTAGTTTTCTTATTTAAACTATTTTCTGGTAGCTTATCGTCTCTGTATGACACGGGCCGATCGAGTTATTACAGTTATTTTTTTATTTGTGAAACAAACAGCCGGTTTCCAATGGAATGTGGCTGGAAACCAAGTACAAAAAAAAAAAAAAAAAAAATTCAACATTATTGGATCCATGCCATATAATATGGACACACGCAAAGCGTCGGGCCCGGACCAGACGGTTAGGTTATGAGTGTGGTGTTTCCGAAAGCTTCACGGGAATGGCTGCCTTCGTGAAAGGGATGCACGGTTTGGGAGACGTGCTTAGTTGCAGCACCTCCTACCTCTCGGGCCTTTCCACTCCAGTCGGGAATGACTTGCAGTTGGCCAGTCAGTGTTACATCTACATGTGCTCACAGATTATAATGTGTGTATTCTCTAGAATGGCAGGTTGTGCTACCTGTCCATGTTCCCAAGTGAAAGTGGGGACATGTCGGTCAGCTTTATCGGTTTGTAATAGTTTGTACCGATAAAGTGGTGTATATTGTTGTACGGTGACGTCCGGGGTAGGTATGATTAGGGCATGCAGGCCCTCATCACGACGTCCAGGTAAGGGGGGGGGGGGGCGGGGATGGCAACCCCACCCCAGCCCTCTATTTTGACCATAGTGTGTTACAGTAAGAGTCTAGTGTATGGTTGGTTACGAGTATTGTTTCCAAATTGGTTTATCATTGAAACATTGCTAGTTGTGTTTGATGGTTGGTGTTAGTCTAACACCTTGGGAAATGTGACAGTGATTCGAGGGCTGGCCTGATGCGCAGTACCCTTGAATCACAATACGACAGGGATGGAGAGATGGTAGATGCTCTCAAACTTGCTTGTTACTGTTCTTGGTGTGTTGTTGTGGAAGTTTAACTTAAGTCGTAGTCACATTATCGCTGCTCTCCCAGTCTTTTCTGCGTGAGGGCAGTTGATGGATCCCATAGCGCCAAAAAATCGTCAACCACTGGTATATCCAGGCGGTAGTTGATTACATCCCGAGCGCTAGACGAAATGGCACATGTAGCAGTCACAGACCGCTGGTGCACATGGGTGTCGCAGTTTTTAACCGCGGGCACGCCATATCATGCGTGGTATTTTATATATAACGTATTAATTTTGATTGCATGTTAATCTTAAAATTGAGATTAATTTAATCTTCCATTATTAATATAGTATTGGTAAGACAATCTTGAGTAAGGTTTGAGTCTTGAGTTTTTTTGTCAAAGCCTACTAAAGTAACGCTTTGTCATTTCCACACATTCAAGGGAGATAGTTAATTATACACTTTTGTCATACCCCAATGATGAAAGTTATATATTTATAAGCTTCATGTTAAGCTTAGTGGAAGTCAATTAGTTCTCTGCAATTGACAGTCGCTTGGCCACAGCATATGTTCCATGTAACTTGGGTTATGACTGTTGGTGATTCGATGCTTGGAATGTGTGGTGTCGCCAGTCGCATTCACTGCTGTGGATATTCTTATTTTTAACGAGTAAAATTTGGCAATTAAATGGTATGGATTTTGGTTTTTCGTGTTGCGGATAAAACTTCCTCCTAAAGGAGTATGGTTTTGGCGATGAATAATTGTTGAACATTGCTAAGTGCTTACCACTTAGTTTCAAGATTTCATTTATTTTTATAATTAATGATTTATAATTGGCAAAGCGACTTGGTCGGCATTTAATTATAAACCTCATAATTTTGCCAACCTTTTGGTAATTTTAGCCTGTATCTTATGAGGTTTTAATAGTTTGGAATTATTGCACTTGCTACTCACTTTCAAGTATCACTTTCTTGATTGAATTTTGGACGAACCATGTATGGGTTACCAGCTGGCGAGCAATTGGCTTACGGCCCTGGTGGCTGACAGGCCAAAGACAGTTACACTTTACTTGGTGTCAACCTGGAACTGACATTTCACGGTTTTATTGGAAATATTAGCCTGACGACTCAGAAATTTGGTAATAGGGTAAAAATAAGATCTGTGATGTAGCGTAAAGTTTATTTGGGAAGTTCGTTTACGGTGGCTTTTATAGCAGCATTGCCTGTGCATGGGTGAATTGACATGGTATTTACCACTAGGCTACCATTATTGGATGATGGAATTCTGCGGTGTTTTCATGATCGGCGAGGGACATGTTCTAACATTGCCTAGACTTGGTAGGGTGTTTTATGACTACGTGTTTATGAATTCGGGGGAAATGTGATAGTGATTCAAGCATCCATGCTAAGTCTACCGTATCTAGGATACACGAAAAAGTCAGTTATCCGACAAAATGTGTGAAATCGTGTATATTGTCTGATTTTCATCTAAAAACACGCATTTCATCAGGCATTTTTAGATTCTGTTCAGACAATTTAACAAGCCAAATATTAGACACTTCGTAGATTTTGCTTGTATGGATTCAAGGGATAGCTTGACACGCTGTACCCTTGAATGACAATGCGACAGGATTGGAGAGGGGTTGGCAGCCATGACCATAGCAGTTCGTTTGTTCTGGTGCATTGTAGTTGGAGTTTATGTATACTAGTCGCTGTCACGTTATCGCTGCCTTCCCAGACGAAAGATAAATCTGGGCAAGGTCAGTGGATGGTTCCAGTGGCGGTTATACCCGTGAAGTTACCCAACGGGGGGAAAACTTCGCCACATCAGTAGATTTGGAGGACGATGAGATACGTCGGCTCTGGGGGCTGCCTCGTCGACACCAGCTCGGGGGACGGACTGGTGAATCTACTACAGGACAATGTTACCCCACCGGGCTCACCTAGACGGGACGGCAGTGTGGATACGACAGGGTATGGTGATGACGAGTCATCGCCTATACATAGGAGATGACATTGGGCACGATCCTAACAGTGTGGTTTTGGGGCCTGCCCCACAAATCTCCGACCAGGTATCGATGGGGACCGGCCGGACCAAGTCCGGACTGGAATCCTTAGCTTTCAGTAGTGGCCAGGAGGGAGACAAGAACGGACAGGAATGCCCGGACTCGATCGTATCCCAGTCCTGGTCTAAGGCATGGAGCAGCGGACAGCCGATGTCGGTCTGCACACAGTCCGGGTCTCGGCTAACTTCGCAGTCCGGGTCAAAGCCGAGTGCGGACAATCCCAGCTCAACCTTGCAACCGCACATTTCGTGGGGCTTGCTAGTATCGTGGGACAGCCAGTGGGCAACTTTTGGTGGCCAAGGGGCGGGGTCATTCGTTTACAACTAGCAGAACTATGGACACTGAAGTCGGCGGACCAGGTCGACTTCCCTTACCAGCATCTGGGCAGCACACTCCACCCAAACCTTACGCCCCACACCATCACGCCGGCAGGTTATGAAAAGTGAGCGTGTTAAAGGAGGATCATCCAAGGGAGTCTCCAACGTGGTGGGGGAGTGTCACCGCGATTCTTCCTTACAGATCTATGAAGGAATGTGGAGAGGGTAGTTGGAGTGGTGCAGTGTTAAGACTGTTAGTGCATCACAACCTTAACCATGGGAACTTTACGAGTTGTTAGTTCTCTATTTGACCAGGGTTTGACACCATGTGCTATCAAGGGTGCAGGGCTGCCATCTATTCAGGGTTGGCAGTCGGGGGGAAGCAAGGAGACATATGTAAGCACAGTGTTGTCGCGAGTTACCCAGTCCTTCGGTGTACTATGCCCTATAGGGCGAATACTGTGCCCTTAGGGGGACCCTCCATGCATTCTGCATATTCTGGTCTCCCCCCCCCCCCCCTCCCCTGTTTGAGCGGTGGCACGATGCCTTCCCCAGAAACCTCACTTTTACCCTTGAGACAGATGAGACACCGACGACAGTTGTGGTGTCAACTTTTAAAACCCCTTCATTGGAACCAGGATTCTCGGATAGGTTCTCTGCCCCCCGAGCGGTGAGGGCCTTCCTCACTTGACCCAAAAGGTTATGTGAGGAAACTGAAGCTGTAGGGATTTCGTACCGTGGAGATAGGCCACGAGTCCCGCTGTTCGTAAAGCTCACGAAGGATGGTGGGTACTTTACGCGCGACCCTGCATCACCAGGGCTCTAAGGTAGAGCGATAGGCAGAGCTTTCACAGGAGCACGTCGCTCGGACACTCCTGCCAGGGGGCGGTGTTACATGCACGGGGTTCATACCAGGGTAACATCTTGGGCGCTAACAGCTGGAACGCCGTTGGAGGAAAATATCGAAACTGGTCGCTGGAGGAACCGCAATACCTTCATCGCCCACCATCTACAGCGTGTGGGAACCCCCTCATCAGGTAACAGAGGGTATCAATTCACCGCGGCAGGTAAAGTAGTGAAGTTTTAAGGTAAGGGTTGTAGGTTATCTACCGGACCTGAAGGGTCTACAGTTGCTTACTGCGTTCACACGTGTTCCACTTTGTGTGATTTCGGTAGGATGGTCTTGCAAAGGCGTGGGTTCGACGCCACCTATTTAGGTAGGACAAAGTCAGCATATATAAAATACAGGTAAGTATTTTAGGCTAGCAGTAAAAACGGGGTTTTACCCCTAAAAATAGTTTTTACTTAGCCTAAAATACTTACCTGTAGGAACCCACCCTCCTCCCGCGTCGAACCGTCTAGAACGGGGAGACAAACTGTGATAATGAGCGGGAATGGGGCGCCACCTAGCGGTGGTCATGAGCCCCGGGGAGTGCCATTGCAAGGACCAGGAGAGTAGAAATTTCATGTTTGGGACGGGTAGCATTTCCAAAACTGGAAAGCATATATAAAATACAGGTAAGTATTTTAGGCTAAGTAAAAACTATTTTTAGGGGTAAAACCCCGTGTTGTTTTCATCTGTTGTTTCACCACTAAGAGTACGCCCATGCGCCCAGGGCTCATGAATCGAAGATCAGGGACCAAGGCTTGTCTTCTTGAATACTTCCACTATCCGACATAATCTGGAACAGCCATTGTGCTCACCAGCACATCTTCTGTTTCTTCGCAGACAACCACGGCTCGAAGTTTGGGCCAAGGCCCGAGGCCGGGCCCGGTGTTTTATTCTACGATCCACTTTCAGTTCAATGTCCTCCAGGTCGGGAATCCCTCGACCACTCAGGATTTACAACTATACCAGCTAGCTGATCCACTTTCAAGACAATCTCCTTTCCGAAGTATGGCATATTGCCTTGCAAGCCCCGGACTGCGCTACGAACCTTCTGCTTGATCCCATTTCAGTTCACTGTCCTCCAAGCTGGGAATCCCTCGACCACCTAGGATTAACAACAGTAGCAGCCAGCCGATCACCTTTCAAGACGATCTCCTTTCTAGAAGTACGGCATGTTGCCTTGCAAGCCGTGACCGTGTTAAGAGCCCCCTGCTTTGTCACCACTATCTTTGTTATTTTGTTTCAGGATGGGACCGGGCCGTCGGCCCGTGGCCATGGACCATTAGCTCGTGGGACCAGCTGCCTGCATCCATACTGGCCGAGCTGCTGGTCCCTTTCTCAACTACACGCTGACGCAACATGTGCTGTCTCCTATGGTATGGAGACAACCACTTTGTTTTCCCTGCTCCTAGGCCTGGCTTTGCCGACCTCTGTTTGAGCTCAAAGGCGCTAGTCTGATCAACCATTGCATTTCACCTGCGGGTAACTACGACTGATGAAATATCAGGAAGACCACACCATACACTGGCCAACACGGACAGAGCCTCAGGTCGGGCCGCGATTCTTTCTGCAGTCGCCTTCTTCGAGCCTTTCTTCCTTTCTGGCTTCTAACATTTCGAGCATCAACAAGACAACGTTAATCCCACCGACCGTTGTTTTCCCCTACGACTCTCCTTGAATGTAACCTTCGTCCCACAGACAGTTGAGGGGGGGTTAGCCCTTGGCCCAGCCTCATGTAGGACCACATATATTCATTGATCCTTCCTTTGACAAGACAATCTCGATGAACATACGTTCCCAATCTCCTCAACCTAAACAAAACACTGGTCTCCCTGTCCCCTCTAGTCCCCCCCCCTTCCCAACCATCGCTTCATCCAGCAACCTGCCTTTGACCATGTCACGCTGTCAAAGGATAGGGAGGGAGGGCCTTTCCCGGCACAGCCTCAAGAAGGATTAGGTTAACCACCTCACTGCAGCAACACACAAAGCCTCTTATACTTGCTACACCAGCTCGTTTCTACACCGTGACTTAGATGTTAACCGCTTTATCACCTATGCTCATCAAATATGACTGCGGTCGCTTCAACCAGCATCCCAGTAGTTCAGGTCTACAACGGCGTCTAACGCCTTGTATCTTGGAACCTTGTTCCCTATCCCTTGTCCCCAAGCCTTCTTTCACCTCGTCGATAATGAAGTTCGCATACAGCTCTACCTCGTCCCCTGAGCCAGCCTTCGCTCTCCCGCCTCGACCCTGACGCATTCTGTCCTCAGCAGCTGTTCGTACTACCATCCATCTTGAACTACAAAGGCACCAGGATGACTTAGCCCATGATTCTTCCTTTCTAGCAATAGCTCGTTCCCACATCACTGAACTCGACAGTCCAAGGCCTCCAGCACCACCAGGGCGTACTTAGCACTGCGCTAAATCCAACCTTGGCGTTCTCCTCACGGGCCTTAGCCTTCGCCGTCCCAGTCTCGATCTCCGTACGATTCATCATCTTCTAAGCCTCGGTCCGCTCCAATCAACCGAACCGGTTCCAGGCATTCCGCCTCTTACAGTCTTCTTCCCAGGCTTTGGGTTTGCAAGAATCTCCCCTTCTGTCTCATGTTTCACCCCGATTTCGGCCTGGCTCTCCATCGGTCCTTTGCCGGCCTAACATCTTCGAGTTCTTGATCCCCAACAACTGCTTCTCGCAATGTAACATCATGGTCCGCAGCTTCTTTATCCAAGGACCTTGCGATCTCCGCACCTACAGCATGTGGCAATTAGTGGCACCACCACTTTCATACCAGAATTTCCTGGGATCGCCCATTGCCTGACACCTCCAATCACCAACTCCCTTGCACTACTTGCCGTCGTTTAGCAGGGGATGTTGCCTTCGGGTTCCGAGCTTCCTGAATAATTTTAATTCCATTTTGACCTTCTATGGTGGTCACTTCGAGGAACCATCATCACACCATATTGCCCGTCTTCTGTTTTTTCAAATACAAAAAAAAAAAAAAAAAAAAAGGGGCTTCACTCGTACTCTTCCTCAAGCAGCAAAAAGATGCCACCTCGACAAACTACCTTGTCCTCTGTGGAAAACTTGCTCGTTGTACTTCCAACCTATTCACGAGCCGCTAACATATTGTGCATACCCACTCATACGATTCTTTGTCCCCTTTCACTGTTCTTCAAGCTTACATTCTGTGCTCTATGCCGATCATCGTTTTGGCACCTTCATCCCTTCTAGTTCCGACATCGTCATTGTCCTTCAGCTAGTGTCTCCTCGGATTTATATTCCATGACCCTAGTTTTCACACTCTTCCGATCCACTGTACTACCAACCACGTCCTATGAACCACGTCTTCGACCCTCCCAGTCCTGCGAATCATGTCTTCGACCACCAGTCTCATCCACAAATGAGGTGATGGAAAATAGTCATTTTTGCACATCTCGTCCATTTCGCGAGCCAGAACACGATCGCCTTCCACTCAATTATTTTTGACCTTTTTTTCGTTATCCTTGGCTCCACTGTCAGGTGACGAGGTCTGCTAAGAAATAAATAAATACAGATGCAAACCTATTTACGTTGCCTTTTGGATTTATATGTCAGACTGACTCAACTTTTGAAACCAAAGGCCGAGGTCCTACCACTGAGCCATACTAACACGGCCTTGTCAGTGTGGCTCTTCAGTAGGACCTCAGCCTTTGGTTAAAAAGGTCATGGGTTCGATTCCCCGCTCAGGCAATCTTGACATGTAAGTCCAAAAGGCAACGTAAATAGGTTTGCATCTGTATTTATTAAAACCTTGTTGAGCCTTTGGCTTTTCGTCTTTAATCTGCTAAGAAAAATAGGTAACCAATATTTTGGCCGGCATTAAAAAAAATAAAATAGCAGGGTGAGACCTGGTTGATTTCTGTTTTTATTGCCTAACCGCAAATATACATTATTGCTACCCTCCTGGCCTCCCCTCTCGATTGCTAAGGTAACTACTGAGTGGAAGAAACGTGACTAGCGGTCCGGCCCGGATGCTAATATAAAGGCCTGCGCCCCGCACATGCACAGTAGGGAGCTACGAGCCCGGCAGGGATGCCAACAAGTCTCGCTAGAAGTCTCGCTAAGAAAAATTGGTAATTTATATTTTCGGTTAGGCAATAAAAACAGAAATCAACCAGGCTCACCCTGGTATTTCAATGTTGTTTGCCATTTTTAGGTATGTGTCACGACCTAAATATGAAGTATGATTTAGAGTTGGCCAATCCCAAGGAGTTCTACCATGAAGTTCATCGTCCATCACATTTCCGTAACTTCAGTTCTTTAGAAGGTGACGGAGTGGGAGCTGATCGTGAAGACTTGTACGGTTGATTGAAATCATGATTGATTGATCAAATTCTCTTTCTTGTCTGTGATGAGTTATCTTAATTTTAAGAATCCACTCTTGAAGTCATTTTTTTAATGTTATTCCATCACTTTATTAACAGTAACATTTTTTTTAATTGTATAGTTCAAGACATGGTGTATATATTGTATTTCTCACTGGCCAATAAATGATAAAACATCAATTGCTTGGTTGGCGTAAGGAATGTTGTTTTAAGCACTGCCTCCAATGTGTCTAAATCGCCCTCTAAAGCACCCAGTTCGCCGAACACTGAAAACCAACTCCTTGTGATGCAATTACTGGCTGATGCTTTTGTTCAATGGCTTGAAGAACCTCGTAGTCAGTCCCTTGCAAGCCACTTAATGTTAGGTGCAGGGTCTTCAGTCCTATAAAGATAAACGCATGAAAATAAATCTTGCAGCATACAGAGTAGGGTGTAAGGCTAGACATTCGGAAAGTTGGCGATAATAGTTAAGGATTCACCTTTAGCTATATGCTTAATATCGTAAAATTTGCTTCAAAGCTCAAAACAGTAAGACGGTTCATTGGCTCCCCACAGTGTAAAGCTCTACTGATTCATAGTAGGCCCCTCCACACGTGCTCATCAGAATCGTCTGAGCATCTGATGGACTCAGACGTGTTGGTGCTTCGTTTGTATGTATGAAATGACCATTTAACTCGGTTCCGCTCTCACCTCCAACGAGAATTCATGCACACACTAAAAACACCAGGTGATAGACACTTGTTGTGTCGTAATTGTAGGTATTGTCATTTATTAATGACCCATGCTTCTTTTACATAACTGGTCATCATCATTCTACAATCTGGTCCTGGGGCCCGAACTTCAAGACAAGGTTAAGCATCCTACACCACTTAAATCTCCTGACTCTCGTGAACACGGGTGGGGCAAGAAGAATCCTTACAAGACGGAGCCCTTTCTGCCCGTCGCTAGGTCTCCCCTCCCCCTCTACTGTTTGGATGAGGAAAGCAGAGGGAATTGCAGACTACGACAGCCTATTTTTCAAGGACAGCAGCAACTTAACCGCCAAGAAATTCAATGGTCGTGGAAGAGGATGCCGCTCCAGCCAGAGCCATCACCACAGATTCATTTGTTCTATCCATTTTCAAGAATGGCTACCTTCCGCCGTTCACCTCTTCTCCGGTGCTGTCCGTGGGTCAACCACCTCTGCTTCAACATCTTCCACCCAACCCGCAACTGGAACAGGGAGTTGTCAAGCTTTTAGAGTAAGGAGCGATTCGACGGTCACCTTCAACCCCGGGCTTCTACATCCCTGCATGGGTGATTTCGAAGAAGGGAGGTGGCACTCGGCTCATCTTCAACCTCCAGAAGCTCAACGCCTTCCTTTCTCGTCCCACTTCTAGATTGAAACCTTGACATCCATAAGGGAATCGCTTCAACGAGGGGAATTCACCGCTTCAATCGGCTTCAAGGATGTTTACCTTTGCATTTCTCTACACCCATCCGTCTTTCACCTATTCTGATTCTTGTCAGCAGGGATCACGTACCACTTCCGAGGTAATTCCCTTTGGCCTGTCGACATCTCCGCATGTCTTCACTACAGCCCTTCGTCCGGTGGTAGGCTTCCTCCCAGCTGCCATAGTCCGGGGTTTAAGGGGGTGAACTTTGCATTTTGTTCTAGAAGCAAACTACTTGGCACAGACACTCCTTAGGTATTATGGATTGATTTAAGAAGCAGAGCTACGGTCAATTTCCATGTGGGTATGAGCAATTCAAAATGGCGTCTTCAAAATGGCTATCTCGATAAATATCAATATTTCTAAAACACAATATGTAGAATAATGAATTTTGGACAACTTCTATAGAATGACTTTTGATGGAAAAACTTGCTACGGCTGCTTTTCCAATATGACATCATCGCACAAGTGCAGGTAGCACAGACAGGACGACTTTTCCCAGATAAAGGCACTATAAAATGTGTTCAACTGCTGTTATTGAGACATTTGGGCACCAAGTGATTTTCACGTAATTTGAGCATGCTGAATCCGAATCTGGCCGGTGCCAAGTCGAATTCAATCTCCTAAGCCCGGAATTCAAGATGGCTTCCAAAATGGCGACCAAAAACAGTTTTTTGCTTCTAGAGCCTAAACTGTTCTTCCGATCGAAAATAAACCGGTAACCAAATATGTTTAGAATAAAATTTCCTTCAGAAAATGTTTTATACATATTTTTCGTAACATTAACCTTTCTGCCGAAATTCGTAATTTAAGTTCTATTAGGCCATTTATGTATGCTATAGTTACAACCGTGCATATCTGTATGTTCCTGATCTTAATCAGCTGCAATGTTAGTAGCTTCACTAACATAATTGTGCTTAAATGAAAGCTGAAGCTGTATATTTTCCAACAAGGGTAATTAATACGATTTATTTTAATTAGAATTTAAGCTACGACAGTTTATCGACATAGTAGCGTTTTGGTTTTTGCACCATTTTACAATCTTTAAACTGTGATAGTAGTCGTTCTAAATTAGATAAATGGCTGTAATTATGCTTAACTTAAAGCTGAAGATGTATATGTTCCAAAAGGGATAATTATATCGAATTATTTTAATTAGGAGCTAAGCTACGGTAGTTTAACTCCGTTGTAGCGCTTTGTTTTTTGCATCGCTTTACGATAAGTTCCATCTTTAAACTGCTGCAGTATTCATTCAAAATTAAATAATTGGATGTAATTAAGCTTAAATGGAAGATGAAGATGTATATTTTCCAACATGGGTAATTAAAATTATTTATTTTAATTAGGAGCTAAACTATGTAGGTTTATCTACACTGAATCTCTTTGATTTTTAGGTCATTTTACGACAAGGTCCAACTTTAAACTGCTGCAGTAGCCGTTCTTATTCAGATAAATGGATGTGATTAGGGTTAGGTGAACGATTTCCAAAACGGTAGTTAAAACTATTTATATTAATTAGAAGCTAAGCTACGACGGTTTTTCTATATTGTTGCTCTGCGCTTTGCGTCATTTTACTACAAGTTCCATCTTTTATCTACTGCAGTACCCGTTCTAATTCTAATGGAGAACCAGTTCTTCAGACATGCTGACCCAACATCACAGATGGACTCTTCACCCAAACCCCCACCATTCTACATCTGCACGAGAGGAAACTTTGAAGACCAACCTCAAGATGGCTGGCTTCTCCTCTCCTGTCACGACCCATCGTCTCCAATGCCACAGGGACTCGACTATAAAGGTTTATGAAGTGAAATGGCATAGGTGGTTCTCCTGGTGCTCGTTTGCTTGTTGACCTTTGCAATCTGGATGTGATGTGTCTTGCTGCTATTTTTTTTAGCGCCTCTTCGCGCAGCGCCTTTCACCTGTTGCCATCAAGGAATATTGTTCGGTCATCAATTCTATTCTTAGTTGTCTTAACGATAACAACAGGAGACACATTGCGATAATTTTCAAGTTGGTGTAGGCTTTTGAAAACCAGCGACCTTGAGTGTGCCGTCTTTTTCCATCCTGGAACCCTCTTGTGCTGTCCAGTCTTATCCAGTCTTATGCTGAATCCATACGAACCTATCCACAAGGCTTCGTTGTTCCATCGTACGCAGAAAACTCTTTTTCTAGTGGCCATGCGACTGCTGCTCGGCAGAGTAAACTAGCAGCTTTTACAAGGGACGACGGGTTTCATTCGTTTTAACAAGGACTGTACTTTGGTCACCCTCATGCTCCCGGCTAACTTTCCCGCAAAAAGTCAGCACCCGGACGAGTTCCCCAAACCTGTTTTCATCCGTGCTTTGAATTCAGTGGTGGACCCGGAAAGTGATAACAAGTCCTTTTGGACGAAGTCAGCATATATCTAAAGGTGAGTATTTT